>OZ022246.1:25028858-25053858 GCA_963978895.1 Erpobdella octoculata
GAAAACAAAGGACACTTTCACTATAATTATGATGATGATGATGACGACGACGACTATGATAATGATGACGATGATGATGATGATGATGATGACGATGATGATGAGGATGATGATGATGATGAAGATGAAGATGAAGATGATGATGATGGTTGATGAAAAAAAGGAAGTTGAAATGTATTCATGCATACTTCCGTCTGACCTGGGCCGGAACTTTCGCTGAACCGGAAGCAAGCATGTTGCGCCCGCTTTCTTTTTAATTTCTATTTTTTTTGTTTATTTCGTTTAAAAAAAATTTTATTTTGCCATTTAATGCCACCCGGTTTTCATTTAAAAATGAAAAACATTAAATTTTGATTTAGTTACTTTTTCAGCACAGTTTCCGTTTCAAGAAAACGTTTTGCTTTCTCTCTTTCTCTTTTTCTCTTTTTCTCTCTTTCTCTTTCTCAATAGATTTTTTGTTTCCTTTTTGTTTCATTTCCTGTCACCGATAAAATCCACCGTCACGTGACAGCCGGCAGATCGCCGGAGGGGAGAGAACAAGGGGATAGGTCGAACCAGCTGTAGGAGGGTGGGTCCAACCCGCTGTAGGGACCCGCGTCCGACAACGACACCTCCCCCTCCTGTCTCAGACCAAACATCGATCACTTGATGGTTTCTCCTCTTCTAATTTTAGCTCCGTCAGTTTCTTAGATAGAAAAAAAAACTAGTTTGAAAAAAAATTGTTTTGGAGTATCTAAAACGCGAAAAGTAAAATTATTTATTAAAAAAAATTTAATATTAGTTGAAAAATTCAATTAAATAAAATCGAATAAAAGGTAAAAATTTTAAATTGAGCAAAAAAAAACTATCCATAAATCAATTTCCATGTCAAGTCAGCTGAATTATCAGCAAAGGTTTTTTTTTAATTTTAGAAGCACTTAAATAGCTATAATTTTTAGTGACATCATCATCATCATCATCATCATCACGGTCTCCATCAAAAGCTGAATCATCATCATTATCATTATTATGCAAACTGTCACCACGATTGACAATATCATCATCATCACCAGCATCACCACCACCATCATGGTCATTATCCCCATCACCATCACCATCATAATCAACGACATCATCACCACCACCACCACCATCATGGTCATTATCCCCATCACCATCACCATCATAATCAACGACATCATCACCACCACCATCATCATCATCATCATCATCATCACCATCATCACCATCATCATCATCATCACCATCATCATCATCATCATCATCATCATCATCATCATCATCATCATCATCATCATCATCATCATCATCATCATCATCATCATCATCATCATCATCATCATCATCATCATCATCATCATCATCATCATCATCATCATCATCATCATCATCATCATCATCATCATCATCATCATCATCATCATCATCATCATCATCATCATCATCATCATCATCATCATCATCATCATCATCATCATCATCATCATCATCATCATCATCATCATCATCATCATCATCATCATCGTCATCGTCATCCTCTCATTCATCAACATCACTTTCAGTCCCACTTTTCCGCCTAAACCACTCCGGATTCCAGCCGTCTCCAGCTTGACCGCTTTACAAACAAACATCACTGAAATAAAACTTCAGGGGAAAAGGTAACGTTTAAAAATAGTAAAAGAAATACTTAAATATAAAAATAAATGGACTTCTGTGATCTTATGAAAAATGGGTTGAGAGTGGTCAACACATGGGGGGGGAATAGAATAATTGATCAATCGGACTCAGTAGGTGGAATGGTGAGATAGTGATAGAGAGTTGAGAAAAGGGGGTTGGGGGAGGGTGGGGGTGAAGAAAAGGAAAGTGGTGAACAGAGGGAGATAATGGCACGGACAGAGACGGAACGGTGGGAATAAATTTCAATAAATCAACACGCTCTAAGAGTGGGAAATGACCGCACAAAGAGAAAAGAAAGAGAAGATTTACAGTATGATCGATAAAAAAAGACCTTTACACCAAGTGTTTTAAAACTGGATGTAGGAAGCACATAAGTACTTCCTGTCGTGGATCAAAATTTGATCATTTCAACTGTCCCTCTTTCTTTATCCAGGCTTGGGACTCATAAAAAAATAATAATAAAAAAACAAATGAAAAATAGTATACCACAAATACAAACAAGTATAATACTAATAAAATGATACTCGATATTTTTTGTAACTTGGAATTACGTTAAGGAGCGAGCGGGAGTCTCACTGTGTTATTTAAGCTGTTTCAGTTTTGACTCGAAGTGCTGAATTTAGCTTCAAAAATTGAGAAAAATATTGTTTTTTTTTTTAAATCGTTTTTAATGCATCACAGAAAAATTAAATTACATTAATTTTTTTGAAAAATTTATTGAATGGAAGACTTTTTCAGTTTAAGAAATATTGAATTGAACTCAAAAATAAGAAACGTTTTTAAATTTGTCTGAAAACCTAAAAATTCAATTTAATTAAAAAATCATTTTTTAGATTTTATATTCAATTTATATTCAATTTTTATTAATTTTTTTCTTTTTCTCTATCTTCTATCTTTCTTTCATCTAATTCTACTCGTTACTTCCTGTTTCTCTCATTTTTTTTTATTTTTCTTTCTTTTTTATCTCTCTATAATTCTTGGTATATTATATTATAATTTTTTTATGTTTCTTATTCTTTCATTCAATCTGCCAACACGTGTATAATTCACACTTTATGAAGATACGTGTTTTCGAGAGCACCCCTTTCTTTCTTCCACTTCAGCATTTTCCCGGATCATGAATCAATTCATATTCGCTCATTCATTTGCCGGAAGTACGTCATAATTCATCATTAGTATTTCTATGGGATACATCTACTCCCATTTCCGTTTTCCGTCCGCTCACACTACTCCAGCTTGAGAGAGCGCACGGTATGCTATGGAAATACTCACTCATATTCACACCGATAGCGTCGTTTTGATGTTATTGAAGAAATAGCGATGGATCTTTTTTTCATATTTTAAATTAATTTAATTTTTCTTTGAGTTTGAAAATGTCGTTTGAAATATATACTTTCAATCTAACAGAACTTCATTTTTTATCTTGCGTTTCTCCTTGCGCCTTTGCTGTTATAATAACGCATATGTTATTATCATCAGACAGTTGATACCGCAACATACGTCAATCACACTAAATAAATAATAATAAAATATCGTGTGTTTATATGTGTACATAAATGTACATATGTGTGTGTATACGCAGGCGTATTTATATGTGTTTATTTATGTGAGTGTGTATGAGTATTTATGTTTTTGTTTATGTATGTGTGTATGAGTATTTATGTGAGTGTGTATGAGTATTTATGTGTTTGTTTATGTGTATGAGTATTTATGTGTATGTTTATGTGGGTATGTATGAGTATTTATGTGTATGTTTATGTGGGTATGTATGAGTATTTATGTGTATGCTTATGTGGGTGTGTATGAGTATTTATGTGTATGTTTATGTGAGTGTATATGAGTATTTATGTGTATGTTTATGTGGGTGTGTATGTGTATTTATGTGTTTGCTTATGTGAGTGTGTATGAGTATTTATGTGGGTGTGTATGAGTATTTATGTGTTTGTTTATGTGAGTGACTATGAGTATGTATGTGTTTGTTTATGTGGGTGTGTATGTGTATTTATACACAAGTGACAGAGCGTTTTTACAAAATTAGCTCAAGCAGTATATGGGTCAGGAGTCAATTTATCTTTATTCCGGTCAAACTTATATATATATTTGAAATTTAGAAAACTATTTCAAGCGCAAATAAATATATTAAATTAAAGTTTTATTGCCTCTTCAATTTTTCTTGGGTCACTTGAACGAGAAATTCTCAGGATTGCGAGATTTTCTTAGAAATAGATTAAATGATAACTGAATGATGTTTATTCACTTCACTCGAAAACTCGTTCACTTCTGCACTCCGAAACTCACTCACTCATTCAGCCGTTCAATCAAAAATCTTTCTAAATCAAATCATTCTCATTCACTGAGCACAAAAGCACACATTCACTCGTTCACCCACCCACTAATTTAATCAGGCAATAATTCCACAATGTACTCAGGTAATAATTCACTCATTTACTCAAGCACTAGTTTAATAATTCACTCGTACAATAATTCACTAATTCACTCAAGCACTGATTCACTCATTCAATCGACAATTCAGACATTCATTCAATCAACAATTCAGACACTTATTTAATCAACAATTCAGGCACTTATTCAATCAACAATTTATTCACTAATTCACTCAACAATTCAGGCACTCATTCACTCATTCAATCAACAATTCAGGCACTCATTCACTCATTCAATCAACAATTCAGGCACTCATTCAATCATTCTCTCAACAATTCATTCACTCATTCACTCATTCAATCAACAATTCATTCACTCATTCAATCAACAATTCAGGCACTCATTCAATCATTCTCTCAGGCACTTTTGTCTTCGTTCACTAAACTTTTTTTTGCAACACACCATTTTTCACCGAAGCTAAACTCGGCTGCAATGGATACAAATAGCTTCATACTCTTTCGCTTACCCCAGCATCGTTTTTCTTCCATTTACTGCGAAGAAAAGAATTTTTTTTTGTTTTTTTTTGCCGGCGAAATTCTTTCAAGTTTTGCTCACTTTTTTGAGTAAGAAAAAAAAAGAAGACTTTTGCAATGGAGCGACGTGTGTGCGGCCAGTGTGGAAATATTGAATGAAAATCACAAAATAATCGAATGAAGAAAAAAATTGAAAATAAATTATTGTATTAGTTTGAAAAGTGAGTCAATGATGGAGAGCTTTTTGATTGAGCGACGAATTCCAGTAAAAAAAAGTTTGATATCAACTCCGCAGATACGTACAAATACCGACAAATACAAACAAACAAGCAAACAAACAGACAGACTAGCAAGCAAACACACTCAAATTTTAATAAGTGTTTAATAAACAAATAAGTGTTATTGAGTTTCGTTTTATAATTTTTTATAATTTTTTAATTGCTTTTGTATCTTTTATATTTTTTTTTCAGTTCAATGCTTTAGGCTTGAAACGACCTTGTGGAATTAAATCGCAATAAGCTTTGTCAACTTTTTTTTTCTTTTTTTATTCATATTTTAAATTTTTTTGTTTTTGTCTGGTTCTCTCTCTCCCATTTTGTAACGCTTGAACAAGTTACGAGTCTGACCATACAGGTTGCACTGCACTTCATTGCATCGTGGTTTGTGTTTTAGTAGTCGTTAATGCAGACATCAGAATGGGTCGAAACGTCGACCAACATTCCAATGACTCTCGCTTCTTCTTCTTCAATGTTTACAGATTCGCATCTTCCCAGAAGAATCGCGCTCATAACAACGACATCGGCATCGAGATCGTCTCCAAGAAGAATTGCGGTCGACGAGTCCAGTCCTCTCTTGCTAACGGAAGATTATGCTGATTTAATCGCCGTCATCATCTTCAGACATTAATACATGATAAATATTGACTATTTTTCCGAACGTTTTCCGGCAGCCTGTTTTATGTTTTTAAGAATGAATGGCTTTTTATTAACTATGGCTTTAAATTCCCTAATTATCCCTACTTCATATTCTTTTAAAGCATCATATAAAAAGAACACGCCGCTTAAAATAAGAATTTATCATACACTCTTTAGAACATATAATTTAGAACAAGAACATAGTATTTAGAGCAAAAACATAGTATTTAGAACAAGAACATATTATTTAGAGCATATTATTCAGTTCATGCTATTTAGATTGTATTATTTAGAACATACTTTTCATTACATACTATTTAAAGCACTCTATTTAGTACATGGTTTTAAAACATATTATATGTTAATATTATGTAAAACATATTATTTAATACACATTATACAAAACATATTATATTATAATATTTAGTACATATTATATAGTAGTGATAAGATATTGAATAATAAACTTATTTTGATTTTGTTGTCTCCACAATTGCTGCAAAGCTCAGTTCTACTAGCCATATGAATTTTATCATCACAATCAAAAAATTGCCATTACCTCTACCACCAAAATCTTTACCACTACTACCATCACCACTACAACAACCTCAACTGCTTCAACAACCACTACTACTACCACCACCACCACCACCACCACCACCATCTTTATTAATATTATCATCAACATTTATGTACCCATCGTTATATTTCTTTGAATTTAATTGCTACCAAAACATTCTCCAATATAAATAGGTCGTTAGGAGTTATTACGCGACCCCGTTCGACCCTAAAATTCAGTATAATTTTCTTTTTACATTCAAAATTACACCCCGCTTTAACGGTCGAAATAAACTTTCACGGGGGACTACTTTTTATGGGGGACTTCTATTCATAGGAGACTACTTTTCTTCCATGGGGCGGGTAAAACTTTTTGAATTTTTATTAGATAAAATTTTTTTTATATTCATTCCACGAAGAGATAAAAATAATCTCATCGTACTATTTTCTTGAAGAGGAATATTTTATGTTCTACAGTCGTTCTTGTAGTCACTACTGCTGTTACTACAGCGGCTACTACTACTACTACTACTACTACTACTACTACTACTACTACTACTACTACTACTACTACTACTACTACTACTACTACTACTACTACTACTACTACTACTACTACTACTACTACTACTACTACTACTACCTACCTACCTACCTACTACTACTACTACTACCACTACTACCACTACTACCACTACTACCACTGATAAAAACCTGTCATCATCTAGCAAGGATGGCACGGTATCGAAGAAACCCCGACATTACAGACTCTAGTAACATCACAACACCACCACCACCACCACATTCTACATAAAAACCAAGGTTGCAGATAATAATTTAACTTCATTTTATTCCAAAACAGTCCCGCGGCGACACTTGGTTTGTTATTTTTATATCTTAGACGTGCTCGTCTGATAGGGAGAGAACTGTCCTAATACGGACGCTGCTGCTCTTCCGGCTTCTACAACTACACCAGGGCGAGATGAAGACAAGATGGCGACTTTAAAAAACCTTCTTTTTTCACGCTTGTTGAATCGAATTTAGAAATGAAAATTCTGTCAGAAAAAGAAATACTTGGAAATCTCATTATATAAAATCCAAATTTGTTTTTTTAATTATACAAAAGCACTCGACCAATTAATTATAATTCTATATATGTGCTCGGCTTATGTAATTTTCTCTTGAATGCAATGACGATGAAAATCTCAAAGCAGGCTAATGAAAAAAATCCAATTACTTTATACAAATAATTTGATTATAAATAAAAAAACTGTTTATTCAATAATAAATATATTTAGAAATAGCTATTTCATTTTATTTTTAGTTTTACTAAAATATATTAAAACAGTTAATTTTCGTTGATTGGAATACTTTTCTTTTTTGTTTCGTGAAATTACTGCGACGCAAGATAGGAAAATCTTCGCGCTTCAATCGGAGAAATTACCGGTTCAGATTAGCTTGCGATGGCATGCAAGATATAAGAACGGCTTTCTGAATCGATTTGCGGACAATTAAGTAGCCACTTCAGCCTGAATAGTAGTCGTTGTATTGAGGCGCTGTTAAAATGGTAGTTGTTGTTGCAGTAGTAGATAGAGGTTTTATGTTTTTGGAGTGAAAAAATTTATTTGTTTTTAAATTTGCACGTATTACAGTTGTTTTTCTTTTCCTAATTTGTAAAAAAGATTTTCAAACAATTTAAAAAAATAAACAAATAAAGATAGAAACGTTTGAAGAAATTTCTACCTAAAATTTGGTTTGAAATTTTTTTTATTAACTACTACTACTGCGATCGTCATAAAAAAGTGGTAATTAAACAACGTGTAAGATGTAATCATGTAATCATTTAATGTAATCATTAAACAACATGTAAAATGTAATCATGTAACTATTAAATGTAATCATTAAACAACATGTAAGATGTAATCATGTAATCATTTAATGTAATCATTAAACAACATGAAAGATGTAATCATGTAATCATTTAATGTAATCATTAAACAACGTGTAAGATGTAATCATGTAACTATTTAATGTAATCATTAAACAACATTTAAGATGTAATCATGTAATCATTAAACAACATGAAAGATGTAATCATGTAATCATTTAATGTAATCATTAAACAACATGTAAGATGTTATCATGTAATCATTTAATGTAATCATTAAACAACATGAAAGATGTAATCATGTAATCATTTAATGTAATCACTAAACAACGTGTAAGATGTAATCATGTAATCATTTAATGTAATCATTAAACAACATGAAAGATGTAATCATGTAATCATTTAATGTAATCACTAAACAACGTGTAAGATGTAATCATGTAATCATTTAATGTAATCATTAAACAACGTGTAAGATGTAATCATGTAATCATTTAATGTAATCATTAAACAACGTGTAAGATGTAATCATGTAATCATTTAATGTAATCACTAAACAACGTGTAAGATGTAATCATGTAATCATTTAATGTAATCATTAAACAACATGAAAGATGTAATCATGTAATCATTTAATGTAATCACTAAACAACGTGTAAGATGTAATCATGTAATCATTTAATGTAATCATTAAACAACGTGTAAGATGTAATCATGTAATCATTTAATGTAATCATTAAACAACGTGTAAGATGTAATCTCGACTAATTGGTCGACTGCTCGCAAAAATTCGATTGAAAAGAAATTTATATCTTCACCGTAACTGACCTATGAACTTTCACCTCTGATGCGCAAACGGTTTTTAATTTTGAAAAAAAAACGACTCTTCATTAATAACTCGAGTTTTTTTTATATTTTAGAATTTAGAATTTTAAAATTAAATGATTTTAAATAATTTTATAATACAGATAATATGCTAAAAATTAAAACATTTTAAACTCTCTCATAATTTATGCACATTTTATTTTTTAAAACTCTTTATACAAAGTTCCAATTAAATATTTTTCAAATAATAAATATCAATAGTTTGATATTTGAAAACCATCAATACAAAATTTTCAATCTTAACAGTTTATAAACTTTCACATTTTTTTTATATTAAAAACTTTTTGATTGAAGATTTTGTCGTCTAAATTTGACTCTCCTTAAAATAATTTTAGAATAAATAAATTTTAATTGTTTAATGTGTATTTTAATTCAATGGTTTTGTTTCGTTTTTAAATTTTGTTAACAAACGACTGAGAACATAAATAAATGATTGTTTGAAGATCTATTACCGACTCATTTGCAGGTTTGAAAACTGTTGTTAGTTACATCTTTGCTCAATTGCTCAATTGCACTTGTGAACTAGATTAGTTTCACACACGTTTTGTCAAGGAACGTTTTATATATATATATAGCTAGGTTAGCTGAGTTGGTAAAGGGTTAGCCTTGAATGTGAGAGCTTCACGGTTCGACTCCCACTCACTGCCTAGTAGCCCATGTCAACGGAAAATTTAGCGGGTAAAATCGTTCTCTCCGTGGGGCATGTAAAAGAACAGCGCCTTTGAACAAAGCGGAAAAGGCGCTCAATAAATTAGCAAAACATTTACATTTAACATTTACATTTTTTATATATATATATATATTCATTTAAACCGAAAACTATAAGTCAATTTTAAATCTCCGTCTCAAAAAAAAAATAAAGAAAAATTTAAAGCCAAAGAAAAAAAGAGAAAAAAACACGTGTAGTTAGTTCAATCAATTGCTTCGCTGAATTTACTTCTACGATGAAAAATGAGAATTGAGTAAATATGGGTGGTGAATGTGGGTGGTGAATGTGGAAAAAGTTGCAGAAAAAAGGGATAAGCAAAGAGCTATCAAAATTAGAAATTATTTAAAAAAAATAAATTGTGTTAAATGAAATGCTTATAAGAAAAAACTAATTATTGAAATTAAATTTTATTTCTAACTGTGATTGCAAAAATAGCTTTGTTTTGAATATCGCCAGAAATATTCCTAAATGCATATACAAAACATACACGAGTATTTCCGTACAATATCGTCTTACATACGAGTACAATCCCGCAAGCCAAGCATAGCACGAAGCATTCGTAAATACGAATGGTATTCATACAGTCAGGAATTTCAGCTATATTTGTTTTCCAGCGGACGTTTATCTGCCATCCATCACAACCGGTGTCACCATCTGCAACCACAACATCTTACGCTCATGGAAAAACTGGAATATCTGGGTTTGTACCCCTCTGTATTCCCCACCCCACCTTTTCTATGGAAAGGGTTTCGAACTCTCCAAAGACCCGTCATTTGCAGTAGTGCTTTATTATTGACATTTACTAAGTATAAAGTATAATAAACTATTATTTAATTTAATTTTGTTTTTATTTGATTTTATGTACATAGGGACAGCCTGTCCTCTATTTTTCTGTAATAATAAACAAATATCTTAGGGTTTTATCCAAAAAACCCTCCGTCTTCTTACGCGTTTTTTACGGAGACGGTGGTTGTGGGCGATCCGTTGTTCGTGGTTATTGTGGTAGGTTTTCTTTTTTCTGTCGTATACTGGATTTGAAATTCAATTATTTTTCCATCGCAAGAGGTTTCCAGTGAATGAAGTTTTTTTTTCTTTGATCTCGTTAGTGTAAAGGATTTAGTTGCAGATGGAACTGAAGCAGTCAGAAAAAAAATAATAATAGAAAAAGTAAATAAACAAAAAATAATCGTGAAAATTTGAAAATAAAAAAAATTTAAAAAAAAAAAAAAAACTATTTTAATATTAGTTAATATGAAAAAAATGTAAATTGCTAAAAAATAAAAAAAAATAGGTAAAAGCAAAAAAAAATTAACAAATGAGTAAACAGAATAAATACAAACGAGATCATTTTATTGAAAAAAAAGCAACAAACATGGCGGCTCGTCACGTGGTCAATAAAGTGATTTCGTCACGTGTCCTTCCTTTATATCACGTGACACTACACTCCAGTGAACAATGGCGCCTAATTGCGTTACTCTTTTTTTCATTTTTCATTCTATTTTTCACGCTCCTGACCGCATCCACTATTGTCTGTCTGTCAGTCTGTGTGTATGTATGTCGGTAACTTATTAATCTATTTATCCATCCATCCGTCCGTCCATCCATCCATCCGTCCGTCCGTCCGGTTGTCCGTCCGTCCGTCAGTCAGTCCATCCGTCCGTCCATCCGTCCATCCATTCATTGGGTTCATTTGTTTTTTTCGTTCAGCCTCTTTTTTTCCTGGAAAAATGTTCTTGATTTTTCGAGAAGAAAACTAAATTGTTTTTTCTTCAACAAAACCAATGCAAATTGAATAGATATTTTTTCGACTGCTCCTTCAAATTAGCCTCTGAAATGAAAAACATCAGCGGAACTTGACAAGGCCTCTAATTTAAGCAATTATAGTTTTGTCAACTAGGTCTGTTTCTTTTTACTTGTAAACTAGGTCTGTTTCTTGTTACTTGTAAACTAGGTCTGGTACTTTGTATTTGTAAACTAGGTCTGGTACCTGGTACTTGTAAACTAGATATTATACCTGGTACTTGCAAACTATTTTTTTCCTTTTCTATAACAGCTAAAGAGCAATCAGGCTCGAGCAATTTTTTTTTTGGAAGATCATCCTGTCTGTCGGAACCGGTTGAACACCACGGAAGAATCTACAGTTGTGTCGACGGCTCGATTGTTGAATGAAATAAGGTTTTGAATAAACGCAATTTAATTTTCACGCGTTTTAAATCACTGAAAAAGTATTTAAAATAACAAACTAAAAATAATGTGAAATAATAAAAACACAACTATTTACGGAAAACATCGACTTTTACTTTTTTTTTTAATAAATAACGTTTTCTCGTTTTTTTTTGTAATTGTAAAAATCGAAAAAATCAAGCCAAAGAACATCTACGCTTCCGAGACTAAGCGCACATTAACCGGAAGCAATAATCAAATGCTATACGAGTTCTTCGGTCACGTGATTTGGGTGCCGATCGTTTATTGGCCGGGAAGATTATGAATTATTCAAGCAGGCCGGGAGTCGAAATGTCGGTATAAAGTAGAGGGGACGAGGCTTTTATCGTTTGGCACTTTCGGTTCGTTAGCCGGACTGGTTTTTTTTAAACTGGGGAATTAGGAGACTGCTTACTTGGCTGTGTGTTTGTTTGTGCCCCTATATATATATATATATATATACATACATATAAGTGGTGGAGTCGTTAGTAAGTATGAATTGAAGTTCAGTAACACCGCCCTAAGGGCTGTCAGAGATTTGTGTTGAAATATATCTTTGGCAGATGACAGGCGTAATATAATTTATTTAATTTTCTGATTTTTTGTTTTTAAAAATTTTGAGAGAAAAAAACAGTTCAAATTTTAAAGAAAAAGCATTTTCTGTTATATTTTTTCTTTTATTTCAACAGATAAACGTGACATCTCCCGAGGCCTGGAAAACATTAAAAAGTCAAGAAACATGAAACTGTTGTTAATCCTACTTCTCCAGCAATTCTCTCAGATTGTTACGACGGCTCCTTTGGCTATAAAATCAGCTGCAGCAATCGGCGATTCCAGCGAAACCAAAGCTAAGCTTCACAGAAGCAGCTCAACGACCGCTATCAACGACTACGGATTGAAAATGGCTAAAAGCAGAAGTGCAGAATCGGCTAACACGCCGGCTAAAACCGGTTTCTACATTAAATACCAGCTAAAAGAAGAACAGCCGATAGGAACCTTCGTCGGCAACGTCGCCATAGACTCCCAGCCGCAAAGCGACTACTCGGGTCTTGGCTCGCTAGCGATGAGCTACGACTACCGTGGCTCCGAGGAGAGGACAATCGTTGACGGGCACAACAGTCCGGTCAAGACAAAAGACGTTGGCAGAGCAGAAAGAAGAATAGTAGCAGCAGAAGGAGGAAGAAGAAGAAGAAGAGAAGTCGAGAATGTTTTAAGTAATGTAAGGAGGAGTAAGCGAGTGTTATCGAGCGATCCGGTAGAACCGCTCGCGTCTAAATCACTGCTATCGTCTCCGCCGCAGTCGGACATTTATTTGACATCGTCATTGTCTTTCAACACGTCATCGTCGTCGTCGTCGTCGTCATTGACGACATCTTTTCCGTCGATACCATCAACATCGTTACCATTATCATCATTATCATCATCAGCATCATCATCATCATCATCATCATCATCATCTTTTTTGTCGTCATCATCACCATCATCGCCAAGTTTATCTTCAACACCACGATTTTCATCGCCACCAGTTTCCTCTTTGCCAGTATCCTTAAAACGACCGTCAGTAAATATGTCGCCATCGATGTCGTCGTCTCCATTCTCAAACCGCCGACTCGTCCGCTCTAAGCTACCGGCCATCTCCGACATAAAGTACCGGTTCGTATCCGACTCGGTCAGTCTGTTCGCTCTCGATCCGTTGACCGGTGTCATTACGACTAAGCGAGTCATCGACCGAGACTCGCCGGACTTCTGCCGCCAGAAGCCGACTTGCGAGGTACACATGAGCGTCGTCACTCAGCCGGTGAAGTACCTGAGGATCATCAAAGTCATCGTCGACATCATCGACGTCAATGACAACCCGCCCAGGTTGGTCGGTATGAAGATTGAGTTTGAAAAGGGAAGGAGGGACTGAAAGAAATTTTAAACCATGCATTATATAAATTTATGGGAATTATTAAAGGATTAAAATAAAAATTATTTAGATTTTTTCTAATTAAAACATCACCTAATTAATCTTTATTAAAAACAGAAAAATGTAAAAAAGTGTAACTAAAAAATGTTTTAATGCCGAAAATAAAAATAAAAATAAAGTAAAATAAAAGCTTTGAACGCAATCTGCGCCAGGAGCCTTTTTATCCTGCACGAGTTTGATTAAATGGCAAATAATCTCATTGATGTATCGCTGTGTTCATTTACTTTATGCTTATTCACTTTGTGCTAATTCAAATAATGCTGATTTGCTTGAAATGCGACATTTTATGGTTGATTAATTAATATTTTATATAAAAAATATATAATAATCATTATGTGAATTTTATCTGACAGATTTAAAGATGGTAGCTTTCAGCTGTCGATAGCCGAGTCGTCTTCGCTTGGCTCAACTCACTCGCTACCGACTGCTTTCGATTGGGATTCGCCGGCTAATGGCATAGCCAGATACGAGCTGGAAAACATTCCCGGCGTATCTCTCTCATACGCGGAGCCGCAATCTAGCCACCTCCAGTTAAAACAGCTATCAATCGATTCAACTTATGTGTTTCAGCCGAATAGCCTGCTCAACGGGGCATCCGATTTGTCCTCATTTCGCGGTCCAGAATCATCGTCGTCATTTGCCGCCATGCCACAGGTGTTTGAACACCCGTCTTACTATCACAGTCAGCGGGAAAACATACTGCTGCTCATGCCCTTTGCTCTTCAGTCGAATCGTAAGCTCGACGGCTCGACGGAAGTCCGGCTAATCGTTCAAGCTTCGCTCGACCGAGAATTAGTCGATCGATATCGCTTGCGCCTCGTCGCTCACGACCGAGGCGGTCGCTCCGGGCACGTCGAGCTGCTAATCGCCATAGCCGATTCAAACGACAACAAGCCGATCTTCGACAGACCTCGTTATAGAGCTTCCGTTAGCGAAAATTCGCCGGCTAAAACCAGCCTGTTGACGGTCAGAGCGGCTGACATCGACACCGGAGACAACGGGGCCGTTTCGTTTTTCTTTTCCAAACAGACTCTGGTCCAGTGGCCGGATCTTCAGAAGACGTTCAGTCTGGGGGAGGCGAGCGGTGTTCTGAGCCTCGTCGGTCAACTGGATCACGAACAGGTACCAATGTACAGGTGAGATGAGATGATAGTGTCTCTCTGTGTGGTGTACAAAATGCTATTCGTCACAACAATCTCATGCTACAATTTATTGGTTATTTATAGACAAGCAGGCGTTAAAAGTACAGAACACATGTGTGGGTACAAAACACACACACACACAACACTCGCACACATCGGCAGCCATTTTGAAACACACATTCAAATAAACGAACAATTGAATTCTTTTCATTTAAATCTGTTGTTACCTGGGCTACGTCAAAAACCAAATTCAGTACAAACATCAGAATCACTCAGATTTTTTTTTCTTTTTCTCTTTTCACTTGTTTTGTGTTAGGAGCGCAGCAACGAGAAATAAGAGCAAAAACGCCGTAAATTGAGAAACTCTTCAGCTTTTTTGTGTAGCAGTGGTTGTCCTCGGCTGGTCATTTCCGGTGTTTCCTGTTGGCCATCGCTCAACTGTAATTGGTGGTGCGTTAAAGATCATCATCATCATCATTACCATCATTATCCTCATCATAATCATCATCATCGCCATGATCATCATCACCGTCATCATCATCATTATCGTCGTCATCATCGTCGTCATCGTCATCGTCATAGTCGCCGTCGTCGTCAACATAATCGAAACCATTTCCGTCACCTCTATCTCCATCAACGGTGCAACAATGGGACCGACCAACTACGTCTCTTGCATTCAAAGTTTTCAATGGCGCCAGCGTTACTGCATCATCCTTCAGACAATAGATACCGACATGCGTTCGAGTTGTTTCAGAGCTGTTCGTGTATATAAACATTGAATTATTAATGCTTTCTTAAACTAACATCACATAGAAAAGAAAGAAACACTAATACTTGAATCTGAAAAATAATTTCATTTTCAAAATCAGCATACAAAACTGAGTAAGTATGTCAAACTGTATTTAAGCCAGTGCAGTTCTATCAAGATAATATCGAAGTACAGACAGACAAACAAAACTAACAAATCATATAAATAGATGTTTAGTAGTTTTTAAAATAAATTAATAATTTCAATGCGGTTTTTAGTTTTTGTTTAATAGCTGAATTATTTATATCAGTATTATTTTGCATAGATTTTTTTTTAAATTAATTTTCGTCTTAACAATTCATTACCAAATCAATCAACAAGCCCCTTCTTCAGATTGCTGGTGACCGCCAGAGACAACGGTAAAGAACCCCTGAGTTCAGAGGTCAGCGTCATTGTCTACGTCACAGACGAAAACGACAACCGACCTCAGCTGACGGCTAACACTCTAGCTGTTGTCGCCGGCTGCAAGTCGCCGCAGCAGTCGTCGAGAAACTGCGATGATTTGAAAGCCGACGCGGCTAGCTTGAGTATCACTGGTGGTCAGCTAGCCGGTAGCGACTCGGCTAAAGAACACGGAGGCGATGCGAGAGAAAGGATTGAACACACTGAAATTGTAAGTACGTCAAATTTTACTATTTAATTTTGTATTTAAATTTATTTGCATAATAGACGTGCATGAAAGCAAAATTTAGCATTTTTTAATAAATTAATTTATTGATGAATAATTTAATAACTTTAGAGATATTTTTTAATTTTTGTATACACTACCAGGATTTTATTTTTCAAACCAGTTTTCTGTGATTGTTTTTTATTCAATTTTTCAATTTTTATTTTTAGTTCATTCAGGGTTTTCTTTGTTTAACTCCCACTTTTTTATTTTTCCAACTACAACACACACACAGACACACACACACACACACACAATCACACACACGCATACACTTACAAACACACGCACACACACACACACACACACGTCAACTAATTTGTTTTTGTCCTCGATGTTTCTCCGATTGGCTAATCCACGTTTCGGCTAGCTGTCCCCACAACAGCTAGTCTCGTTCTCATCTGTCTCCATTTTTCACGATTCTGGTTTTATGGAGGTTTTTATTTTGTTGTTGGTTTTCATTTTCCACTTCAATATTCAAATGCCTAAAAATAAAACATTCTAATTAAAACTGTTAATGTAAAAAAATGTCTAATTTCTAAAGTAAAGCGAAACTTCCCGGTTATTTTGTCCTCAAGGCTCGTTCAACCGTGGGGCAACTTTTAAAAAAATTTTCATATTTTATTAATATTATCTAATACTCTTCTTTAGGTAGATATCTTTGAAGACAGTCCTGTAGGTTCGTTCTTGGCCCATATAAGCGTCCACGATTCTGATTCAAGAGACAACGGAAAAGTAAACTGCTCACTTGACACTCACGAGTTTTCTCTTATCGAAAGGTCATTAACCTGAAATTTTATTTTATTAATTTTTATAAAATGAAAAATTGGAAACTTTTTTTAAAATAAAGATTTTGTTTTTATATTTTTGAAAAACGCGTTTCATTTGTTTCGAGAATTTTTTTTCTAATTTTTCGATGAAACTTTTAAAAAATTCAAACTTCACGATAGACTGACTCGTCATTTCGTAATACAGGTACAGCTCTGAATACCACCTGGTGACTTCTGTGACACTTGACCGGGAAGTTGTAAGCCACTATTACGTCACGATGTCGTGTCAAGATTGGGGCGTCACTCCACTTACGTCACATCTTCGATTTTTAGTTAGGGTGAGAAGTTCATGTTTATGCTTATTTTTCCAGTTTTCATAGTGCATAAAAAATCTTAAAAAAGATTATAAGTAGGACTGAGGCTTCCGTTCAAAAACAGTCGACAGGAATAAAAAATTGTGGCATTTTCAAATTTTTAATTAGTGTAGCGGATCAGTATAGTGGACAGGTAAATGGATGAACAGGTAGATGTAAGATTACGTAAAGAACTGGATAAATAGAGGAATGACTGGATAGATGGATAGGCTGGTAGACAGGTAGGTAGATGGATGAACAGAGTGATGGATGAAGGGATAAATAAGTAAATATATAAATGGACAAACAAACAGGTGAATAAGCAAACAAAATAACAAATTGATGGACAAATATACCGACATATTGAAATATCATGGAAACAAAATGGTAACCCGCTAATGGAAAAAGGAGAAAACATACACAGATCTTATAAGTAGAAACCATCTAAATATGAAAAACCAAAATGCATAAAACAAAATTGTTTTTTTCCTAGAATGAACATTAAAGTTATTTAAACATTTTATTTGATTTTTAGAAAAGCTAAAATTACACGACACTAAAATTGTTGCCATTTGAAAATGCATTAAAGAAATAAACAAAAATACAATTATTGACTCTACAATTAAATGCTATTATGCGTGGCATGTAATCTTATCTCGTAATTAAAGTTATTATAGAAACAAAAACTCAATAAAACATTATTTTAAAACTTCTTCACTTTCAAGTTATTTTATTTTATTTTTTACAAAATCCATTTGAAAGACAAATAATCATTTGTATGTTTTATAGAAAATGCAATTAGCAGATAGAAAACTTGTTTTTTAATGACATTTTTTTGACGTTTTTTTAATTTGATTTTAAGCGCTAAAATGTTTTTTCTGTCTTCAATTCATTTAGATAATTCATGTCACGCGTCAAAAATATTTTATTTAAAAACATTTATTTGATGATGAAAAAAAACTAGTACAATTTATTATTTAATAATTATAAATATACATAAATAATTTCTTAATTTAGAAATACATCGGTTTTTTTTACAAAACATTTTCGACATCATCGTTTTTTTTGCTTTGCCACAAGTCGATAACGATTCGCAGATTTTATATAAGAAATTTGACTCTATGATGACTCGGTAGTAGTCATGGTCTCGGTTTCGCCCCTTCCAAATTCAGACTTGCGTGGGAGGTGGGAAGGGGAGGTAGCAAACCTGTTTGATGATGACACGTGCACGAGCTGATCCTGGGGGTCTGCAGTGTGAGCCTCCGTTCCAAAACGATCCACTGGCACCTATATTGGCTTGTTTATCTTCTTTGTTAGAATATTATTATCGCGAGTTTAAAAAAAATTTGACTTATTTTATTGTCATCATCATCATCATCATCATCATCTTCATCATCATCATCATCATCATCTTCATCATCATCATCATCATCATCATCATCATCATCATCATCATCATCATCATCATCATCATCATCATCATCATCATCATCATCATCATCATCATCATCATCATCTTCTTCTTCATCTTCATCATCATCATCATCATCATCATCATCATCATCATCATCATCATCATCATCATCATCATCATCATCATCATCATCATCATCATCATCATCATCATCATCATCATCATCATCATCATCATCATCATCTTCATCTTCATCGTCATAACTTTTGTTTATAGATTCTGGATATAAACGATAACGCCCCTGTTTTCTCACAACCAAATTTTTACGTCACCGTAGCCGAGAACGACACGACTTACGCTCATAAATCACTACTCCAGCTGATAGCCATCGACAGAGACAAAGCCGAAAACGCCCGGCTAATCTTTCGGCTAGCCGGCTTTACAACGCAAAATAACCACACCGATCGTCTATGGTTTCATCAACTGGATTTGCCAAACTTAGCTGCGAGCGCTCCAGCGGACACGATCACAAGAAATCCACCAGCGAAGGATGATGATGATCAACTTTCATGCGTACTCAATCTATTCTGCATCGACAAGTTGAACGGTACGTTATTTAGCGGTTCGAAAATTTTCGACTACGAAACGGCTAGTCGCTACGTCGTCCTAGCCGAAGCTGTCGACTCTGGCAATCCATCGCTAACCGGCTCTGCTACGATCAACATCGACGTACTGGATATAAACGACGAACCGCCTCGCTTTAAAAAGCAAACTTTTCAATTCTCTGTCATAGAAAATACTCCCAGCAGAGACTGCGGCACTGAAATTGGACAGCTATCAGCCGTCGATAGAGACAGCTCGAGGTTCAACAAATTCAAGTACTCGCTGGCAACCTCTTCGCCGCTAGCTAAAAACGCTAGCTTAGTTAGCCCATCGCTAACCATCCAACTAACGACTAACAGTAGCACACCAGTTCCAAGATTTGCCAAAGTCTCCGGCTCAAGCTGGAAAGAGCAAAACTCGGTCTACGTAGCCAGCGATGAAACTGAACGAGCGGAGATTGAGCGGCTGTTTCGTCTCGACTCGCGGCTTGGCTCGATTTTCGTTTGCGCCGAATTGGACAGGGAGCAGAAGGACGTGTACGAGTTTGACGTTCTCGTTGAAGATACTGATCGCTCTGATTTCAGAGATCTTGCAAAGGTGCTTTTTTTCTTATAAATTTGTACTCTAATCTTCTTACCATGTATACTGCTTCTTCTAATTTGTTTGCAAGACTTACTCAGTTATAAAAATAATGATGATTCAATAAATAAAACATCCAGAAAACTCATTTTTGTAGTTGTTCATAAGAAAAATATTTACTAAATTTTTTCCAATATTTTTTCTCTATAGGTTAAAGTGACAGTTCTTGATCAAAACGACAATAAACCTCAACTGAAGAATTTCAACACATCGGGGAGTCTCGTCTTTGATGTCTCGGACAAGATCGAGGCCGAGGAGATCTTGTTGGTCCTCGATTCGTACGACTCGGACGTCGGACAGAACTCGGAAGTGACTTACAGTCTCAAGATCAAGGAAGATTTCGGTTGGTGATGATAATGATAGCGGTGATGGCAATGATGCTGATGATGGTGATGATGATAATAATGATAGCGGTGATGGCAATGATGCTGATGATGGTGATGATGATAATAATGATAGCGGTGATGACAATGATGCTGTTGATGTTGATGGTGATAATGATGATAGTGATGATAGTGATGCCGAATTGGACAAGGAGTAGAAGGAAGCGTAATACTGTTATTATGGTGCTAAAAATGTTTTTACAGTAAACAAAATGTTAAGTTCTTCAAGTAACCAAATCATAAAACCTTTATCAAGAACCTATTGGTCAATGAAAAAAATGATAAAAGTAAAGAAAAATAATAAATTAATTAAAACGTATGCGTTACATATTATAAGGAGCCTCCGATCAGCGCACCGACCACACCGACTGCAAGGACTACACGAAGGTCGACGCCAGGAGCGGCCGCATCACGACCACCAGAAACCTTTCGCCGCTCAACGGCCAGGCCTGTGACCTGACCCTATTAATCAGTGACCGCGGAATTCCCCAGCTCTCGTCGGAGATAAAAATAACTTTTCGGGTCAACGATTCCATTCCGTACTCGAGAAGGAGCAGCCACCGTGGCGACCGCGGCGGCGGCGACGACGACGACGATGACGGCGACGGGTCGCTGCTGACGCTCAATCTTTCAAACTCAGCCGGCAAAAGTGGCGGCCTATCCTGGGCCTATCTATTTTTGGCCATTTTTCTGGGACTGTTTTTGGTCTTCGTGTGCGTCGTTCTGGTTACCATAGTAGCCTCGTTCTTCAGGAAAAAGAAGAAACTACAGCAGAGCGGTCTCTTCCACCACCCCCACTCCCACCACAATCATCATCATCATCAGCAGCAGCAGCAGCAGCACGGCAAACAACGACAAGGCACTAAAAAGATGAAAACTGACAGTGACGGAAATCGAAAGCGAAAGTGGACGGGCAGGATGAGGAGGGGGAAATCCGCAAAAGTCGGTCGCATCCAATCCGGATGTAGTTCTGAGGACGTCTTCTGGAACGGACTGACCGATAAAATAATGACGTCCGACATCGAAGACGTCAAGTTCAGCGTCGACCTATTAGAAGTTAGTAATTTAGGTCGTGCATGCATAATTAGATCATTTGGATAAAATTACTGTGCCGGACCCGTATAATTATATTATTTAAGCTCAACAGCTAGGTTGTGCGTCTATAATTAGCTAACAAAAGTGAACAATGTAGTTCATACATATTTATTTATACATGAATAAAGTAACTTAGTTATGAATGTCTAACTAGGTCAGACGATTAAATACATTTTTAAACCAGAAAATATTTAAAAATATTGAATCAATTTGTTTATAATTTTATTCCTGCACATAAATAATTTTGTACAACTAAACTAGTTACGTCATGTAAAAACTTTGAGAAAACCGTTGCACAACGCAGGACACCTCTTGTTAACGGGTGGCTGGAAGTTAAATATAATTAATTCAAGGCGGATTCAAGCGGTTTTTACATTCACAAAACGTGGGGAAGTGCAGTTAGCAACAAAATTAAAATGTAGGTAGTACATGTTTTAATGTGCTATAACACTAGCAAACTTTTATATAACATAACTACTAGCATATTAAACTATTTATTATAGTATTTAAGTTGTTATTGCCTCTAAACAACCATTTAGAGAGTGTTTAGGTATTGCATGCATAAGTAGATCCTATTTATCTTTCTATTTCTCATCATCATCATCAAAATTATAAACAGCATCGTCATCAATACCAGCATTATAATCACCACAATGACTAAACTATCAAGAATAAAAAAACGTGATTATAAGAAATAATTTCTATAAAAAATAAAATAATTTTTGTTTTTTTTGCGCGCAAAATTAAACTGCAAAACAAGAATCTCCGTTGCAGCGACAGCAAAACAAAACACGTAAAGCCGCCATTGCAAAACAACAAATTGCATGTCAGAGTTTTTTTTTCTTTTTCTTCTTCTTCTCTTCCAAGTTTCCTTCACAAAATGGAAAAGAAAGTTTTTACATCGATTTTTTGTTGACTGCCTTCGCTCTCCCGTGGGTGCTGTGACTGATCTTTCTCCTTTCTAACGAGTCACGACAGACGCGGAAGAACACCTGATAACACGGACGCGTATGGAGAGATACTCGGCAATACAAAACCCAACACATACGCACTGAAACTTAGGAAGAGATACACAGAAATACAAAAACCAATACAGACATACTGAAACTTAGGATAAGATACTCAGTAATACAAAACCCAATGCAGACGTACTGAAACTTTGAAAGAGATACTCAGTAATATGGAAGCCCACAGAGACGTACTGAAACCTAGGAAGAGATACTTAGTATTACAAAACGTCACAGTGCAAAGATCAAGGTCATTTGTTCTCTGGCATAATGCTACGTTTGGACAACTAGCGGACAAGTTCAAGTTTGATCAAGTTCTTCTTTTTTTTGTGGAGCAGTTTTACTGAGCCCTGAATCGTATTTTTATGGGAGTTTTCTATTTTTTTTTACAGAAAAATAAAAATAACTCAAAGTTTTTTTTAATTAAAAAAATAGAAAAAAAGATAAAAAACAATTAAATGAAAAAAACAAAGAAAAAAATAAGGAAAATAGAGACTTCCACGGAAAATAAAACTTTAGAAATAAAAAAGTAAAAGAAAGCCATAAACACTTAGACGTGCTAAAAGCCATCCGACTGTGAATAGGAAAATCGAGAGAGGAAGAAAGAGAGGGAGAAGAAAAAAAAGAGAGAAACAGAAAAAGAAAAGAGAAAGAGCAAAAAAAAGAGAAAGAAAAAAGGTAGAGATAGAATAAAATAAATTGAATATAAACCCATAAATACAAACCTACACCACACACACACACACACACACACACACAAACACACACACACATACAAATGTACCAGCAAAAGTTAACAAATATGCCCACTGAGACATAGGCAAATACTTTTCACTTTGAGGCAAAATATTGTTTTTTGAAATGCAAAAAAGAAGTAAAAAATAAAGTGGAAAACAATGGAAATGAGAAAAAATCGAAGTGTAACAAAAAATGGTTTTCAAAATGGAGAAAAGTAAAAGTTTCAGCAATTAGCTTTGCATCCCGAAATGAGATTGTTCCGTGGTGGGTGGTGGTGTGGCTGGAAGATGCGGAGAGAAGTTGAAGTTCTAAAGATGGAGTAGAAATTATAACGCGTGGGTGGAAATTATAACGGTTGGGTGGAAATTATAACGGTTGGGTGGAAATTATAACGGGTTGGCGAAAGTTATAAAATTATAAAAGTGGGTAAAAATAATAATGGGTAGGTAGACAAAAAATTATCGTGAATTGTTGGTGACATTGTGAGGTAATAATCATCATCACCACCATCATCGTCATATCGACAATCTCCTACCACGTAACAATTTGTTCAACATCATATTTTATTTACACAAGCAGTCACGTGGTACCGGCCAACCCCGTAAATGGTCATCTACGGTCATGATGATGATTTCGGTTTTATTTTTTTCTCTTCCCCCGCTCATTCAAAGACTTTATCCACTGTAACACATAAACAGCCCAGCACGGATACGCGGTCATCCCCTACATTCACCCCCTTACTTCTATAAACACACACACACACTCACAGACTCACGCACGCTCGTAAACCCACACGTCTTCCAGCCATCACTATCACCACCACCATAGACCATCTTTTTCTTCTTCTTCTTTCTCTTCTTCTTCTTCCTGATTCCAATTAATCAGTGCGGTTCGCATTTTACAAGCCACTTTCCTTCAACGACCGCATCCTTCGCTAATAAAGATCTCCAACTCTTGTGTGGCCTACTACTATCATCAAGACCGTCCACAAAATCTGCCATCATCATCACCATCATCACCATCATCACAATCATTATTACCATTATTACTATCATCATTACCACCGTTACTATCAGCATTACCATCATTACAATCGTCATCATAATTATTAGCGTCATTATCCGGACCCCACACCCCTGTATTCACCCCTGCTAATAAAAAGAAAATAATAATAAAATAAAATGACATGAAATTATCAATTGGTTTTGGATGACTTTCATATTCTAAAAATTATTGATGGATTGGTTCGTATAAATATATATATATCGATATTATATATATATTTACGCAGACACATATATACATATGCAGGAGAATATATAAGTAAGTTTCTGTCTGGAAAATTTTGAAAATCAATACTGGAGAAACAAAGATGAATAACACATTTCACTTTCGCATAAACAACGAAATAGTTTCAACTAGGATCATAATAATAATAATAATCATCGTTGCTTATTTAATTTAATTTTTATTTTTTATTTTTTGTTTTTGTTTTTTGTTGTTGTTTACTTTCACAGAAAGTTTTTGTAGCGCTCTTGATGAGTTTAGAAACCAGGAGGCGGCGGTTTCAATTTACTCTTTGATTGATGATGAATTAGGCCGCCATATTACACATGACGGTCCATGCTTTAATACTACCACCACCATCATCATCAATACCA
>OZ022246.1:25058858-25306358 GCA_963978895.1 Erpobdella octoculata
AAATTGGTGTTGAGATTTAAATAAATAGATGCTCTTTATCTTAATAGTTCTTTTATTACACCATGTCTTTTAAGGCTCAAATAGCAGTATAAAAGAAATACAGATGTACTTCCTGCCGGGGACCATAATGTGATGATCCTGTTTCATCTTTTCTTTCTCCCTTTATTAAGATTTGGGATTGGCTCTCAATTAGAGAGACGGAGTTTACTTAAATGTTCTTAATTTCTTAAATATGTAAAAGTTACAATTATAAAACTTTTTTGCTAACTTACCTTCTAATTAAAAGCAAATGTTACTTAACGTCAGACTCGAGGAAAGAGCATAGATCATTACAACAAGTTTCCGCTTCTCTCTTTCTCTCTCCCTCTTTTTCTCTCTCTCTCTCTCTCTTCACTCTTTCTCTCTCTCTTTCTCTCTCTTTTTCTTTCTCTCTCTCTTTCTCTTTCTCTCTCTCTCTCTCTCTTCCTCTCTCTTTCACTTTTCCGGTTCTTTCCACTTTATTTCTCACTGTTTTCTCATGTCTTGTTTTTTTTATATTTTGTTACTCTCGTCTTGCCCGGGCCGAGGACATAAGCACGAACGCCATCAATCGGCGGGTGGATCGTTAATAATTCAGTCCCGCCCCTAATAGGATTTGTCACTTTTGAGACGACCCCGGTCTCATAAATAAGCCCCGCAGTCGAAACGGTCGCCTCTGGCAATAAGTTATGTAGAGAGAAAGAAAAGAAAAGAGAGAAAAGAAGAAAGAATGAAAGAAAGAGAGATTAGAATAATAATAATAATAATAATAATAATAATAATAATAATAATAATAATAATAATAATAATAATAATAATAATAATAATAATAATAATAATAATAATAATAATAATAATAATAATAATAATAATAATAATAATAATAATAATAATAATAATAATAATAATAATAATAATATTAATAATAATAATATAAATAATAATAATAAAAATAAAAATAATAATAATAATAATAATAATAATAATAATAATAATAATAATAATAATAATAATAATAATAATAATAATAATAATAATAATAACAATAATAATAATAATAATAATATTAATAATAATATTAATAATAATAATAATAATAATAATAATAATAATAATAATAATAATAATAATAATAATAATAATAATAATAATAATAATAATAATAATAATAATAATAATGTTAATAATAAAATTACAAAATTATGTGGAACATGATTTAAGAATGAAGGGAAGTTTCAAAATTAAACTGGTTTATATTCATAGTAACCATTTAATAGCAATGACAACAAAAACAAAATAATCAGTATAAATAATGAAATTAGTTAATAAATAATAATAATTTTAATAATAATTTTAAAATAAATAGAGGAATAAATGAAAGGATAAGCGTGTGATGGCAACACAAATCTTGTCACCAACGGCACATCCCTCGTCAACTGAGTACAAAAGATTTTTTTTTCTTTCCTTTTCTCTTTTTTCAAATTTTCCAATTTTTTTCTTTCTTTTGTTATTTTTCTTCTTTTGTTGGCATTTTTCCGTACACTGTAGTCATTTTTTTTATTCCATGTCACTTTTCAACAACAGGGCGTCAAATTAGTCGTCATTGTAGCAATGTACAGGCGTCATTACTGCCAGGAAATGTGTTAACGTGTGTGTCTCCATGTGCCTCCAGCATGTGTGTCCTCATGTTAGCTGTCTCCATGTGACTGCAAAATATATGTCCTCATGTGAGTTGTCTCCATGTGACTCCAACATGTGTGTCCTCATGTTAGCTGTCTCCATGTGACACCAAAATATGTGTCCTCTTGTGATTGTCTCCATGTGTCTCCAACATGCGTGTCTTTATGTGAGTTTTATCCATGTTTATTCAAGACGTGGTCGTTTATGCATATTGTCTCGATATAGGTTTCAAGTGTGTATTATGGATGTGTGCTTTTATGTGTGCTCTCTTCACATGTGTTTAGTCGTGTTGTTTTCATATGTATTTAGGTGTTTTGAGTCCATATGTGTTCAACATAAAACTGCATAGCTACTCAAGCGATCTCATTCTAAAATTTTATTATATTTTCCTTAATCCTAATGAAAAAATGATTTTCCAAATCTAAAAGATTTAACTCAAAACTTTTTCAAAATTTAATTTAAAATCCTCTCGCTCGATGACGTCAGACAACGAGAAATGTCATGACGTCAGAGAGATGTGCAGGAGATATTTAATTTATCGCCAAGCTACGCGCCACTGGTCAAATCGTCCGCCGGTGCTTTTAACCCTTCACCGGAAGTGGTCCCGCCTACGTTTAGACAAGAACGCATGCACGCAGGGTTTCTGAAGAGAGTGTACGTGTGATGATGATGATGATGATGACGATGACGATGACGATGACGATGACGATGACGATGACGATGACGATGACGATGACGATGACGATGACGATGACGATGACGATGACGATGACGATGACGATGACGATGACGATGACGATGACGATGACGATGACGATGACGATGACGATGACGATGACGATGACGATGACGATGACGATGACGATGACGATGACGATGACGATGACGATGACGATGACGATGACGATGACGATGACGATGACGATGACGATGACGATGACGATGACGATGACGATGACGATGACGATGACGACGATGACGATGACGACGACGACGACGATGATGATAAAAATGATGGTCATGATGATGGTGGTGACATTGATTGTGGCAATGAGAATGTTAAAAAAATTCTACAAGCACTTTCTTTCTCGTTTTTCCATAGAACTTTAATGACGGCAATTATTGAAGTACGAAACATACACCTCACAATTTTAAAACATTTCGCCATCATATTTGTTTTTTTTTGCTATTTCGTTTTGTTTTCAACTGGCTTTGTATTTTTATTTGTTGGTTTTTTATTTTATTTTCAAGCATTTTTCATTTATTTTCTATTTTATGTTTTCATTTTAAGCCTCTTATTTTAGCTCTCCAGTCATTTTTGTTGAGCAAGTACAGCTTGGCATAAAAACATTTTTTTAAAAATAAATACATGAAAACGTGTGGAAAAAAGAAAAAGGTGTTGAAAAAAATAGATTTTTTGCACTTTGAATAAAAATAAAAAAGGCGTTATAATTGTGAAAAAAGAAATAAAATATTCAATTATTTATCTGAACGAAGTACTACAGAACATAGTTTTTTGTTTAATTAAAATTCAATTATTTGAAGGCATATTTATTTATTTTTAATTTGTTTTTTTGTTCCAATGAAAATAAAATTTGTTATTTTATTATTATTTTTTTGTTATTTTTTTTAAATTTTTCATTGAAATAAACGAGCAATAAGAAATTGAAAGCACCCACATAACATAATTAATGAGGTTCAACATTTGAAAAAAAAACACGTGGGCCAATTTCACGTTGAAATAATCCCTTTCAAGAAACGTTTTTATATTATGTGTAAATTTTTTTTAAAGATTAATTACATTTTTATTTGAGAATTAAAGCAGGTAATAAAATAGAATTAAAATTTCCATATTAAGTTAATGCGTTTATCAAAATTGGGTAAAAAAACCAATGCCTAAAAAGAAAAAAAAAGAAAAAAAAAGAAAAAGAAAATGTAAATAAAATATATCAAAATAAGCAAACTATAAAAATATGAAAAAAAGTAAAAAATGAATAAAAAAAACTTAGACAAATAGAACGAATAAAAACAGATATGGAATGAAACAAACAAACAGTATTAGACAAACAGTTAGTTTGACAGCAATCAAACACGTACATCAAGAATAAACAAAACTAACAAAAAAAAACAAAATTATTCAGACAAAATGCATCAAAAATATACAAACATTTAAAATTAATAAATAATTAAGTAAATAAAATAAAACAGTCATGTTCATAATAATTTTGTAATATAACTATAACAGATTTTTATTTTATAAAATTTAAATGTTTTAAATATACACAATAATGTTATTAAATTTGGTATTAACTGCTAAAGCATTTCCATGAACTTCAGTTCTTTCAACACATATGTTATTTGACGGCCCAAATGAGTGGTGTTTTTTCTTAAATAACTTCAGATCCAGAAAATGAATTTGATTTAAGCTTGGCATGGTGAGCATCTGCCAACCAAAACAATTTTTAAAAAAATATATTAATTTGTTGAATTTAGAAAATCTTCAAAAAACCGGGGCAAGAACGGATGACCTAGTTAGTTGCAAATATTTCCATTTGCGCTCTAAAAACACACCATGAATTTAATAATTAACATTGCAAATAAAAGAATAAATCTAGTTACCATAAATAGTACCATAAATATAAGCAACAAGGCGAAAAAGTTTCAATGTTAAGAGATGAAATATAGCGCCACGTTTGGCTCGGGAAAAGATATTTGCTGGCATTACAAGATATTATGATTTATTGTTTTTGAGACGTCCCAACTTCTAATTTTGCTCGTTTCTTCAATAACAAGTTTAATAAAAATAAATTACGTTATCAACAAAAATAACTATTCATTTTCTTTTTTTTTATTTATATGAATAATAATAAGTTTGAATTATAATAGTTTATTAATTCTTTATTAGTAATGCAAAACAATTTTTTTACATATTTAAAATATTATTTAACGTTTGCAATTGTAATTTACTGGTTACCGAAATTTACCGTTTCTCATATAAGCGTACTTTTTAGCGCCTTCACAACTTCAAAGTTTCGCACCTTGAAACATAGACAACTGGAAGTTGTAAAGTAAAATCATTTTAAATATAAAATATAATTTAAATAATTAAAAAACAATTACCTGAATAGAAAATAAAAGTTTTTTTCAACTTCTATTCTCTACTTATATGCGCAATTTTCTCCCTTTGCTTTCTCTCTTTTTTTTCTCTTGCTTCCTCTTTCTCTCCCATTTTCTGTCTCACTTTCTGAGTTAATTTTTTTTGATTTTTTGTACTGCCTTTTCTTGGTTCCTTTTTTCTCTCTCTCTCTCTCTCTCTTTCTCTTTCTCTCTCTCTTTTTCTTTTTCTCTCTTTCTCTTTCTCTCTCTTTCTTTTTCTCTTTCTCTCTCTATATCTACTTTCTGTTTTATGACCGACTGGAGACTTTGCGACTCCAATAGATAAATTGAAGATTCCACAGGCTAAGAATTCGCCCGGCCAAAAATTTTTTAGACGTCCGATATCGTAATAAGTCTTAAAATTTCAAGATAAATAAAAAGATTGTAACAAAAACAAAAAACTAATAACAATAAAAAATTGTTATCATCACCTTGACACTCGGTTTTTTCTCATAACAATTTTGCTTCTTGTTTGATTTGTTTTCATTCTATCGTTCTAGTTCTTGCACTCTTTTCTTTTTTTTCTTTCTTTCTTTCTATCCCCCTTTTTTTTTATTTATCTTTCTCTTTCATTTTTTTAAAACTTTCTTATCAAGCAGCAAGAACACAGTTACGTTATTCTAGTTGAAAATGAAGCGCAGAAGTCAATCCTTCAAATGATCTTTCAACCAAAAGTTACAACAACAACAACAACCCTCCTCTAGGACATCCGATCGGGTTTGCTCTCCCATCTATAAATAAATCAAAAAAGAATATTCGAATTTAAATTAAAAACTTCAAACATTAATGAAAACTGAACAAGTTAATACAGCTTTCTCATACTCACATAAAATTGGTGATTTGCGACTTTATTTTTATTTTTTTTTAAATGACATTTTTCCAAAAAGAATTAAATGACATTCGTCCAAAATTGATCCATCAGTAATTCCGGATAGCACCGGTCGTAGCAAACCGGATGCGAAACCGCTGCCACTTGCTGATTGAGAAACGACAAGACTGTGCATATATCATCTTCCACTACCCTGCTAAGTCGGCACCGGTAATAAATCAAAATGGGGGTCGCACGTCTCTCATAACCCGGCCCGTTTCTTCCGCGCAAATGACCCGCTACCACCCCCTCCCCCTTTGCTCCCCCCCGCCGGTTGGTGGTTTCGAGAGCAATGAGATGTCTTGTTTACTTGCGAATACACGGCTGGTGTCAAATGAAAACTTTGTTTTTATTATTATTTTTTGCGTGAGTTTTTTTAAATTTTTCTATTTCTAAAAAATTTGTTTGATGTATTTTGAATGTTTTTCATGAGTTAAAAGCTTATTTCGTCACACTGAAATTGAAATCAATTTCAGTAACACAGAAAAAAATTTCATTATACTAATAACGGGCTAGTCCGAGGGTCGACACAAAGGTGTTGGAGTGGGGGACGTGGGAGAATGAGGAGCGTGGGGTGGGGCGACTTTATTACCATCTCATCACAGTAACTGTCGACCGTAGAGCTAAATTTCAGCGAGTTCTTTCCTCATAGTCGAAGCATCGGAGACAGTAGTGGTGGTGGGGGGTGGAGCCTGCCGCGGCGGTTTTATCGTTCCCACTGGGAAGTCATAAAAAAAATTTTATAATTGGATCTTGGAGTCACCCGTTCTGTGTACCCTAACATCCCGGGTTATTAATAACATCCATCTTATGAGTATCGATAACTGCTGAAGACTAACTCGATAGATCTTTTTCTCACACGTTGCCCTATGACGATTTCTATTTTTTTTAACAACTTGCCTATCCGGTCATCATCAATAATAATCACTCCCAGTCAGAGCGAATGTATTAACAAAGAATCTCAGAACAACTATCTAATAATCTATCTCTGAAAAGACCCCTGATCGTCTATCGGGCGGCAATCAAAAGGTCCCTAGTTGAAAGGGCCACTAAAGTCTTATCAACCTGATTTACAAGCATTTGATGTGGCGTTCCTAACTGGAGTTAATGGTACTTTAAAGAGGCTTTCATTGCTTTTCCAGGAACAAGAAGCGTGGGCGAACGAGGTCGTTCTTGATAATGATCTTCTAACTTTATTACGCAGGGAAGGACAAACGCAGACAAAAAATAACGCGGGAATACGGGAACCCGGGAAGAGGGAAAAAACGGTGCGTTTTGATGAAAAATGTAATGTGCAATAAAATTACAAAATATTACTAATTTCATGACATAAATGTGTAAGAAGTTTGAAATGTTCTTTGAGAAATTGCATGGGGTCATGAAATATTATTTTCTCTTGGTGGTAAAATATCCATGGAGCCTTTCACCGCTCTAGTTTTATACTTTGACCAAAACAAAACATGAATTTTAGTATTTTTTTTTTATTAAAGAAAACGTTTTTATTACTTTTTGAAAATTTTCTAATTCAAAACATTTCTACAAATTCTTTGCTTATTTAAAAAAAATTTATTTTAAAAAGGAATATTAAATTTTTTAAAGGAGACCAAAATATTTTAAATTTTAAATTGAAAATTGAAGACAAAAACAAAATTCTAAGCAAGTTCACTGAAGGAATTCAAAATTAATTTTACAGTTTTTCAGTTTTGCACAAAATGTTCGTTTTAAGCAAATCAAATAAATAAAAAAAATATGTTTACTTATTTTATTTTACTTTCTTAAATTGTTTTATTCTTAAATGGTTTTAAATTTATTTTGTTATGAGAAAGTTTTGCCGGTAAATTTTTTCTAACTTTATTTCACATCAATTAACTTCAAAATGCTTTTTCAGATAAAAAACGTTTTTGAATCTAAGAAAAAAAGTTTTTTTGCCTTTGAAATTCTGAAAAATGTTTTCTTGTCATCTTTGAAAAGTTATTATTTTTCAACAAGCCTGAATATTTATTTATTTTTTTCTATATCAATAATTTTGTGTTTTGATTTTTTTGCGCATGCAAATTGCTTCTTTTTTTTTTATTTTTCATTAACTGTTTATAAGATTTTTTGCATTTTTAAAATAATTTTTTTTTAAAAATCGCCTAGCCGAGTTTTAAAGCAATTGAGCTGCATTGCACACGGCACGTGGTAATGTTAATGTTAGAAGTCAGAAGACTTTAAAAATAGCTCGATATATCCGATAGTATAAATATATTTTTTTAAATAATATTAATTTTTGTGTAGAGTGTCTTTAGCTATATAATTTTTCGATAATTTTTTTTAGTTATCTATTTTTTTCACTGCGTTGTTCCTTCCGGCAGTCATAAAACCCGGCTAATTTCATCGTTTCAGCACCTCATCGAGGTAACTAACCACGATTCCTCTTCCTTTTCTTCTTCTTCTTCTTCTTCTGCGAATGAAGTGAATAGTTTTACGGCCATTAAACAAGCCGTTGGACGTCAATGGCGTCTGTAAGAAGTTAAATTGCGCCATTTCCGTGCTGCTGGTGGAAGAAATGGTGATTGTGGTAATGATGATGGCGGAGAACGTAATGATGGTGTTGATGATGATGATGATGATGAAGGTAATGTTGGTGGTAGTAATGATATTGATCATTGGGTGGGTGAAAATGTCAGTCTGCTATGTATTTGAAGTTCTTTAAAGTACCTACGTTTCTTGATTTGAGATTCGAAAACTTATAAGATCATTTAAAATTAAATTTAATTACTCAAAATGCATTTACTTGGAATATTACACGACACTTGGAATGCATCGTTGCTATTAATTTATCTTTAATAAAAACTACATTTTGTGCTTAAACGGTCCAAAAATGTCAATCAAAAATGGCTGTTCAGCGTCCCATCTGAGTCTACGTGTTTTTTAATATCTTGAAACTATTCAGAAATTGATGATTTTGCAATCAAATGTTGTACAGAAACACTGACAACTTATTTTTAAATCGGGCTCAATATTGTAAATAAAACTTATATTTCATTGCATTTCATTTTTTTGTAAAAAAATAATAAAAATAGCAATCAAATAAAACTTTTTTTTTTCAAAAAACTTTCTAGAAGTTTTGATTATACATTGCAACAAAAAAAGCTGCTTGCTGCTTTGGAACTGCACGTTCCTGTTCCTACTTCCTTCCGTGTCAGCACGCGCTCGACTTTTGGTTTTCCAGAGAGGAGGGTAGGTTATGTTTCCAGCTGGGTTAAAAGACAGGCAACAAGTCACTTCGAGAAACTCACCAATCTGATTCTCGAAATAAAGGAGGAGGGACAGTGTTTGTTGAAAAGATCAAATATGATCTACGACAGGAAGTACTTAGGTGCTTCCAGCAAACACAGAGTTATTTCAGTCTCAAAACACGTGGTGCAAAAGACTATAAACTATTATAAAAAAAAGTGTACAAAGCTACCAATCAATTGCTTTAAATTGACGTTTTAGATATTCGCTTTTCATTGCTACATTATAAAATTTATTTCAATGTTTCATAGATAGTGATTGATAGATTGATTGATCTGTTTCAATAATGATCTTTCTCCTTTCCTGTTAATCAAACGTGTTTATTGATATAGCGCTATTTCCGTGGCGTTCAATAGCGCTCGGACATAAACTGATCGAACAGAAATGTTAATGTCTAAATGTTTTTTATTTTGAAACTAGCTTGTTAAATTATTAAATTTATATGCTATTGTTGAAACTAGCGAGATTTTTCTGGTTGGTTCTATTTCTGTTTTTTCTGTTGTCTATTTACCAATGCTGCATGTTCTTCAATTCTTTGTTGTGCAGACGACTTTAGAGAAGATGGAGGGTGGTTCTGGTACAAATCGTTCAATACTTTTTTATACTTATTATTACATTTGAAGGTAAATTTATTTCTAAGAAGTTATATAGTTGTTTTTTTGTTTCATTCCATATTAGAGCATTTTTTTGCGAGTTTCGATTCTGAAATGGATAGCGGATTTTTGAGCGATGACATTACTCCAGAAAAAAGGTAGGTTAACCTTAGATTTTAGGTAGTAATTTGTTTGCATCACATTAATGGCATATTTTGTATCAATTTTTAAAGGCCTGTCAATAACGAAACATACGGGGCAAAACGCAAGGTCGTAACTTTTTCCAAGGACACGCCCGATCAATTTCCAAAGAAACCACGAGACAACGTGAGTCAACTGATAAGAATTTGACAAACGATCTATTTTTTTAACAAAATCGTTATACAGGTTTCGGTTTATTTCAGGAGGATTTGTTTGGAGGAGAAAATTGTCTCTTTTCTGATACCACAAAGAAAAGTGACAAAGATAAATAACTATATTCACAAAATACTTTTTATTATAATTTATGAAAACTTTTTAGAGGATTATCTGAAGAAAACATCAAAATCTGCCAGTCAGGGGCCACCGGAGAGCACATACGACAAAATAAGTAGCCCCAACCTGTGTGTCGGTGAAGGTCTGGACCATAAAACATCGATGAAGGACTATTTTAAGGGTATTTCACTTTCTGTCCATATTTTATATACTTTTTAGACATCAGTTAGAGATGTTTCCATGCTTCTTTCTAGGATTAATTGGAGAAGCAGCAGAAGATGTTTGCAAGAAAGTTCTGCCTGGACTGTTGTAAGTTGTCTTTTTAATTAGTTATCGTTTAATTTATCAAACTAAGTATGCCTAATTGGCATAATCTAGTTGATTAAATTTGTGAAATTTTCATAAATTTTAAAAGCATTTGGTTTGAAGAAATAATACATTTTAGGGAAATTGAAAGATTTGAAAAGGAATGCTCGTCTAGACTGGATGACATTCTCAAAGATGCCAAGAAATATGAAGCTAACCTAATAAAAGAAAATATGGCCCTCAAGAAGCGAGTCGAAAGGCTCATGGACGCTTTCAATAAATGATAAAATCACTTATGTAAACATGGGTTACTTCAAATCATTAATTCACCCATTAGCTAAAGCCTAGCTCTCTTTTTAGCCGCTGCCGCTTTGGATGCATCTATACATTTTTGGCTTGGATTCGTGAGTGTTTTGTCATCTACAAATACAGATCAATTGAATACCGATACCAATTACAGCTCTACAAACACTTGTAAAACTTGAGAAAAGTTGAAAAAACTTGAGAAATTTATTGAAGCATTAGCTTAATGACATTAGCTATTAGCTAGTGAGATGCACACAATGTACTAAAAAGATAAGTAATTAAAACATTCCTAACAAAAAATAAATTCACCTAACAGGACAATTTGATATCAAATCATCTACTAATAAAATGCACAGATGTTAAAAAAACAAGTCAGCACAGTCAAAAGCTCATTGCTTGACATCGATATGATAGTAATCCTTATCTTCTTGAGTAATTGGCGATGGAGCTTTAGACATCAAACATTTTCCCTCGCTCGACTTAGGAAAAGCAATCACATCTCTAATGGAGTGAGCATTGCACAGAATCGAGACGTATCTGTCGAAACCTGTACGAATAAAAGAATAACTTGAGTAAACCAACTGGAATCAAACGACTTCTAATAACACTCATCCAGAGAAACGGCAAAGAGAGTTAGAGTAGCAAAATGTTGTGTGTTTGAAGAATTTCAGAACTGTAAATGACACACATGTCAGTTAAAAGCAATAAGCTTACCTAAAGCAATGCCCCCATGAGGTGGGCAGCCACAGTCCAAGGCTTCTATTAAATGTTCCAATGGAGACGTATCTTCCTAGATAACGAAATATAAAACAAATCCGACTAGAAATACATAAATTAAAAACTTTAACTTGCTTTTACAATAAAAGCTATGAGATATATTATTCTACTGATCTAAAAAAAAACCAGTCATGGTGTAAATATTATCGACTTCTAAGAAATCAACATTGAACTTGAATGATCGGGTATTTCTGCAAACATTTATCGACAAATTGGAATGCGGTAGTTTTAAAAACCATCAATCGATGGCAATTACCTTGAGTACATCTTGGAGGACGTATCTCTGCAGCTTGGAATCGTGTATCCTGATCGACCCGCCAGCCACTTCGACCCCGTTGAGAACCAAATCGTAGTGTTGTCCTCTCACCTGGTTGTATTTGAGATATATTAACAGAATGAATACACGCATAGAAATGAAAATAAAGATTTTCATCAGATTAATAAAGATGAATTCGTTGCAGAATAAATCATTTGATCCAGACGTAAATGGCTTCGTTTCTCGGGCGGCCATCATCGCTAACCTTTTCCGGATTTGAATAAATGAGTTGTTCATCATCGGGGTGAGGAGCTGTGAATGGATGGTGGGCGGATTCCAGACCTTTAGATAAATAGAATTAAAAAGTGAGTGCAGAACGAACTGAGACGGTAATCATGAAAAAAAATAACTGAAGTTTTACCTTCAGTTCCGTTTTCCTTTGGTAGGAAAAGAGGAAAATTTTCCACCCACAAGAAATTCATCATGTTCTCTTCTTTGTAAACAGAGAAGCCTATAAACACAATACATAAAGAATATAAATACATTAACAATGATGCCTATGCAAACATCACTTGTAAAAGAATAACTTTAGAATTTCAACCTTTTTCTTTGAGAAGGGAAGCCATTTCCACTCTGAATTTCCCTGCTGTGAGACACTGAAATGGTCGAAAAGATTATAATATATTAAGTGAGTGTCCATAATTCTGATCAGTTAGATGAACTAACAGATAAGTTCATTATGAACAACGATTATAAAATGTAATCTCCCTAATGCAAGAGAAACAAATTGTTTTAGAATTTGTTAAGTATTAAATAAAAAAAAGTTAAAGTAACGTAAAAAATAAAATATAATTATGATGATATTTTAGTTTAAAAAATTGAAGAAAAATCCATCCGCTAACAGAATTCCTATCCAGCCCAGAGCAGAGTATGAAAACGTCACCAGGTCTAAGTTGCAGGCGATCGCTGAGTCTCTTGTAAGCCACTTCTCCCATTAATTCTCTCAAGTTACCTGACCACGAACCATCTTCATTTATCCGAACGATGGAGAAAAACTGTAATTAATGCCATTAGTTCACGAGAAATCCTTGATAGTTTACGTATCATAAGCTTTACATATCACAGGCACACAGCTGAGAAAGTTTACAACTTATATTTAATGGCTCATATTAAATGGTCAATACCCTATATCTAAAGATTCAATTACTAAATTGCTACAAAATAAAATTAATTAATAATCAAGTTCCACAATAAATTTGAACTTCAGATTTTATTTCAAATACTAACCGCCCGCGACTTCTGCGGGAAAGATGATTCAAGAAGTTGTTCCATCTTTTTGACGTCCTTTTTTGAGACGTAGGGCTGCGGTTGTTGGTGTGTGTGAGAAGATTTTAAATCAATATGATTTAAGCTCTGTTAATTATACACGCACGTTAATGATGTTCGAATGATGAGGCAATTTCATAATTTAAAAGAGCATAACAGAATATTTCTCAGTGAGAATCAGCTTAAATAATTTAATAGAGTTCATATGAAATAAAAAAAATGGTTCCATCCCATCCCCCAAGTAAACCAGAAAACTGGCTAGCTAGCTGAGTTAGCAGCTCAAGGAGCATGCTACTACTCATCAGCCACCACTTACAAACTCACCGAAACGTGGGGAAACTTCACGGCCTGGATGCTGTATTCTGGCCGATTTTCGAACGATTTCTTCAGGCTTGGAAACTGACAGAACTGGAAAACGTCAGTCACTTCTTGCAGCTGCAAGAAATAAAATAAATTGAAGTTATGAATAAAAATATATAAATCAAATTAACAGAAAAAAAATTACTCGAAAAATAAATGTACACTTCATAAGACTAAATTAATCTTAAACAAATAAATACAATTTGAAAGTTTAATGCATGAATGGAAAACAAATGATTATAAAAATAATAATAATAACTATACAATAATATAACGTTTATAACAAAATTAAATAGATCAGCAAAACCAGATTACTAACCAAGCAGTCGAACCTCGTATCGGGCTTGTCCGACCCGTATATCCTGATGGCATCCCTGAAATCCATCCTGGGAAAGGGGGTCTGCAACGGTTTCAAATGGTCGGGCCACGAGTGAATGATCATGCCCTCTGTCATGTACTTGATGTCTTCTTGGTCGATGAAGGACATCTCGACGTCGATCTGAAAATACAAAAAAGTCCGCAATTTTTACATGGAATAACAAAAAATTGATCGGAAGTTAATTTCAATCACAGAAATTATCGACACACCTGTGTAAATTCCGGCTGCCTGTCTGGACGGGCGGTTTCGTCCCTGAAACACCTGGCCACCTGCACGTACCTTTCGATGGCACCCACCATTAACAGCTGCTTAAACTAAAAACATAACGAATCAGATAATAATATAAAGTTTTCAGTAAATGTGTTAGTGAACTAATGAGAGTTAATATATAGGCTTGAATGTTAATACATGAAAATTTAACAAACTCAACTATTTTTAATTTGTATCAAAATTAAAAAAAAAAGAATAAATACTTAATACTTAATACCTGTTGTGGACTTTGAGGCAGTGTATACGCCATGCCTTTATCGTGGGTAGGTACAATGAACTCTTTTGCCCCCTGTTATATTGAAAAATTATGAATCGGGTACAAGAAAAACAAAATTAATGCAGGTTTTGTTGATAACATTTTAAATTTGTTAATCTATTTATTTTTCTTAAATATTGTTCATACAAGATAAAATAAAATTCCAATAACTCACTCCTGGAGTTTTCCTGAAAAGAGTTGGAGTCTCAACATAACGAAAATCTAAAATTTGATTTAAAATAAACTGAATGATAACAATCATAGAAAAATTTATGACAAAAGATATTAATTCATCAGTGAATAATGAAACAAACACTTTCATTATGCAAATGAGTGTCCTAATTATTATTTACAATAACATGCTAATAAATCAAACAAAATGGAGGCTTACATGGCAATAACATGCTAATAAATAAAACAAAATGGAGGCTTACCATTTTCAAAGAAAAATTCCTGCATTCTGAACAGAAGATCGGATCGGAGTTTCAAGTTCCGCTGAAGTTTGGGTTGTCTCAAATCCAGGTATCTGTATTGTAGTCTCAAAGGTTCTCTAACCTTAATGGGGGAGAATTCGTAGATTGCTACTAATGAGCATGAGTGAGAGACGTGGTGGATGTGCATGCAAGCGTGCGGAAACGAGTGATGGTGAGCAATTGAGTATTAAAACCATGAAAACAAGATTTTAATTAAAACATCAAAATTTAAAAAAAACTTTATTATAAAATTATTTATTTTAAAAAACAAAATAATCAATCGACTGCATCTTACCTCGTGAAATTCGTGAACATTAAACGGCATTTTAGAATTACACCGGTTCAATATTTTTATCTCTTCTGCTATGACTTCAATGCTACCAGTTGTCATGGCCTGATGATAATTTCATTAATATAGCAGTAATAAATAAAAGTGTACATTTTTTACAGATTGGAGTTCTATGAAGACATAATCTAAAGAAAGGACTTGGATGAGGTAAAGAAACTTTGTCAAATACACAAACTAAATTAATTGCCGGAATTTAACGGATTCTCAAACAATCCCGACCAGCCCGAGCAAAGAAAATTATAACGATAATAAGAACAATGTCAATTGAAATATAAACAACAAAAACATTCAATCGATAAAAACCTCATTTTCTTTCGACTTTGGTCGTTTCTGTACGGTTCCGATGACTTCGATTACCGACTCAACGGGAAGATCTCTTAGCGACAAAACCATCTGTTTTTCAAAGTTAAATTACAAATTTAAAAAAAAATTTTTATTTCTACTTCTTTTTGTAAGAAAAAAATACCATTATATTTGTTGCATAGTCTACATTTTACTGGTAATGCCAGCTGCCTCTTGAAACAATTTGTCAGTTATGATAATAGAAGATACAATACATACGGGCAGTAGGGGATATAGGGGGCATGGCAAACGTTTGCTCTTCCCAACATCTTTGGCCCCCTGCCAATTTTGGTCCCTCTCACCATTTTTTGGCCTGCCACCACATATGGGCACGACCCTTGAAGACTCCGTCCATCTTAAAATTCTGCTTATCGTTACGAGTCATGTGTTATTTTATTTTTTTATTTAAAGCTACGACTTGAAAGTCAATGCACATTCTTGAAAGATGAAAAAAATAACTAAAAGAACTGATCAAATTTTTACTCACCAAAGGGTCGTTGACAACCACCTGTACCAGGTCTTCCCGATCCCTGAGGATCAAGAAGAGTCCGTTGTGCCTCTTGTGCTGGAGCCACCCGCTAATTTTGACTTTCTGCGACACGTCCTCCGATCTCAAGTTGCATCCTCTTCTAATTAGCTGGGGTTGTATTATTGGTCGGTATTCAAGTTTTGCTTCTTTGGCTGAGAGAAGAAAATGTCTCGTAATTTTATCAAAAGCAATTTCGTTTTATTTGATTTATTAAGCTAACTAGTCGGTTTGTTAAGCTATACAGAATTATTAATTTAATTATATTAATAATTCTAAACTTAAGAATCGTGATCAGGATAAGAGAAAATCTTCTACAACTTTTTTTAAACCAATGTCAGACTAGTATACGAAAACAAAAACTTACAATTACAGCATAACGTTGGAGTGTGGCAGATTCCTCTCCAAGAGGCAAAACCAGTTCGAAAGATTTTGTCATCGCGAGAAATAAAACGTGAATAGCTTCTGCATTGGAAGCAGACGGCATTGATGAAACCTTTCCGTAATATCAAACCGGAACCAGCCATATTTTAATGGGCAATAAATTATTTCATCAGCATTAAATAATAAACAAGCCACAATAGTATTGTAGTATTGTGCATGTAGTTCCGGTAAAAGATAAACAAACTTTTTATTTTTTGCCATCGGTGTGCAAATGTCATAGATATATAGATGGGACATATCAATCTATTTCCGGCACAATTTGAAAGCTGCCATTTTCAACCTGAGCTTGTTTACATTTGCTCATTTGAGCGATATTTGTTGCCGGTGTATTATGACGATACCTGAGAAATCTGCTAAAGCTCTAGTTTTTTTGTAGATGTTGCTGTGTTTTTTATTTGAAAAACCTGTATAAGAACTATACTTAGTGTTAATTGACTTCCCGAGCTCATATATCCTGTCGCTGTTTGTAAACAAAGTAAAATCATTAAAGACTCTGACTTAAAGACTTAAATTTAAAGAAGGCAAGGCCACAAAGCTTAAAACTTAAAAGGGTCATACATCCGTTTCATTACTTTGTTGTCATGAAGCGTGTAACCAGTTTTCCGTTATTGAAATTGAAATATGAGATGAAGCAATTGCGTGACATCAACAGAAAACTAAACTGCCAGCTAAAAACGTCAAGTACAAGTATAAATATAAATTATCTTTATTGAACAAATTCAGATATACATATTTATATAGTTATATTTTATTTACATAAAATTCTAAGGTTTTCCTGTTCACTTGTTGTCTAATGGTTTTAAAGAGTATACTGAAGAACAGAAAAAATTTGCAATAACTTTACATTTATATGGACCAAAGGCTTATGACTACCTCAGATCATCAGGCATCAGTTTGCCTAGTCCAAGGACTTTAAGAAGGTAAAACTTTATTATATATGCACTTGTTTTGTTTAATTTGAATTGAATGGCTGGATAGCATTAAAATAATGTTTTTTCTTAATTTTATACTCTTATTATATTTTTGCTTGGTTGTTTAGATGGTTAGAAAGCACAGATGCCAGACGTGGCTTTAATTCTCAGGTCCTAAATACTTTGGCCAGTCTTAAAATCCAGAAACCAGAAGAGTACAGTAACTGCAATCTTATGATTGATTCTATGGCTATTCATAAACATATCACTTTTGATAGCCAGAGTGGTACCATGTCAGGATTCGTTGATTTGGGTGAGTCCTTTAGACTTTAACATTTTAAAGTTATATTTGGTTAGTAATATCTAATGTTGTAGGTTGTGGATCCAGTTTTGGTGTTTTTGCTCGTTGGTACAACGGGCTATTGGAAAATGCCTATTGCTTATTATTGCACCAATGGACTGCCAGCCATAATTCAGAAAGATTTGGTTTTGTATGCAATTGATAAATTAGAAAGCATAGGAATTTCGGTAAGTAACTTATATGTTTTTCATTGCAAAACAAAAATAATAAATTAATTGAAAATAATCCCCAGGTGATTTCTTTAGTCATGGATGGCTTACCTGCAAATGTTACAATGGTGAAACTGCTTGGGTGTAAGTTAGATTTTACAAGATCTTTAAAAACATGGTTTTGCTCATCAAGCAACAGGAAAATATATATAATTTTTGATGCATGTCACATGCTGAAACTAGTGAGAAATTTATTTTCTGCATACCACGCTATTTTCTCTTCTTCTGGTGCAATAAAGTGGTCTCACATATCACAACTTGATGGTATTCAACAAGAAGCTGGACTCAGAGCAGCTAACAAACATACCAAGCAACATATCAATTTTAAAAATCAGAAGATGAAAGTGAAACTGGCAGCTCAAACATTAAGCTCATCTGTTGCTGCAGCTTTAAAATTGATGAATCGATGTAAAATGGCAGGTTTTGAAGACGTGGCACCGACTGTAGAATTTATAGAAGCAATAGACTGTTTATTTGATATTTTCAATAGCAAAAATCCCAATGCACCATCTTTCAAGGGACCATTAACACTGCAAAATTTTGCATTGTTTGAGCAACGTCTTCTGAGTTTAAGAAACTACTTACTTCAGCTAAAATCTCCTCGTGGAATCCTTATTATTCAAGACAAAAAGTATGTTTTTGATAATGTTTTGCTGAAAAACTAAAAGCAATCTATATAATTAACATCATTTTAGGCAGATGGGTCTTAAAGGATTTGTTATTGACATTGAATCAATCCTTCAAATAGCCAGAAACCTACTCAAGTGTCAAAGCCATGTTTTGACTTATAAGTTCAGCCAAGATCAACTTTGCGGCAGTCAGACGAGCAGGTTGTATAAAAACAATTTGTTATAAGTGGGCAAATATTGATTAGAATTAACATTTTCTAGGGGGATCGAACAACAACCCAACCACATACCAATTTCAATCCATTTTCAGATGAATTTTATCTAGATGCAATATTCAGGCAGGGAAAACAGGGAATGTGATGCCGCAAGATGAAACTTCTTATCTTGATTATCTTCACAAAGAAAGAAAAGAAATTTGTAATAAACTTTTCATTGTTATTTCTTTTGCTGGTACCAATCTTAATTATTTGCTTATTTATTAAACAGGCAACATTTATGAAGAAGAAGTGTTTGAAAAACCAGGTGATTATGGAATCGACTCAGAGCTTGCTCAAGTCTTGATAGAAAATGTAATTAGCTACATAGCTGGTTGGATTGTATTCAAGCTATTTAAAAAACTGGAATGTAATGTTTGCAGGTTCAAATTATAAATTGTTACAGTCATAAATTTTGGTTTCCTGTGTTTTTAGTACTAAATAATATTTTCAATTTTATAGATACAGTTTAGTTGATGAGCACAAGAACCAAGGACATGAAATAGGACTGCAGCTGCTAGTGGTGAAAAATAAAGGTGGTCATGTCTTTCCTTCTTCTGGAGTTATAAAAGTAAGATAAAATTAAGATTTGTTATTTATAAATATGGTATTAAAAAACACTTTTTTTTTTTAGGTATGTCAGACAGCAGAAAAATTTTTAAGACAACATGTATCAGCCACAAATGCCAAAGATGAAATTAAAATAAAAGAACTTATTCGCCAAACATTAACATCAATTGGATCCAAAGATATTTTTAACCTGGGGGATCATATAAGAGATACGCAGGATGGCATTGACAATCATTCCTATCTGCTGCTTAAGTCGATCGTTTATGAGTTTTTCAAGTTAAGACAATATCAGCGAGCAAAAATTAATACACAAAACCTTAAAAGTTCAGGTTTAAGACAAAAACAATTTTATTTAGTGGACAGTAACTTACATTTTCAATTTTTTGTGCCATTTTCAGTTTTTGTTCATTGAAAAGCCAAATAGAATTTATTGTATTAATAAAAACACTTGTAAAATCATAGTTTGTTGCCTCAGTTTTTTGCAAATCTATTTCAACATTATTGGAAACTGTGTACTGAACTGATACTACACAAATGTAATCGCAAAGTGAAAAGGAATAAATATAAACTCAATAGTTGGCATAGTGCTTTTTACTTGCTTAAAAACTAGGTAAATAAATGTAATCGTCTCAGGTAGATTCATTTCAGGGCAAAGAAGAATTGGTAGTGACTTCAATAATCTATGTTAATTCTAAAAAGTATTATGTACTTTAGAAAAAGCCAGTAACTATTATTGCTAATCTAATCTAGTCAGGATTTAGTTCTAAGTCTAGTCTAAGATATCTCTTTTAAGAAAATGTCTTTGAAGACATGAATTCAGATTTTATGCTGAAACTTAAACTATTAGCATAAAATAGATACATATGACTATCAGTTATCTTCAGATAAAAGCATTTTCTTAAAATGTTATGGTTTTAAAGTTTAAATCAAAAGATTCAAGGGAATTTATAAAAGTCATTTCTGTCAAAAACAATTAAAGCATGCGCTGAAGAAACAAAGAAATTTTGATAGAAAGTCATAAATTAATCTATGATAAACAAATATTGAAAAAATAACGCGCTGTCATTGCTTTATAATAGTTAACTGCAAAATTGGAATGAATTGCTTATCGAAGTAAGGCAAGCCGCCGGTGTAGACAAATGTAAACAAATCTCTTGTCTATGGTCAGTCAGGAGGCACAAACTAAAACTCCACTGCGCGCGTAAAACCAAACAAAAACCGCAAATAAGCCTATATAGCCTATCTAGATATCTATGGCAAATGTGAACCATTCTCGCAGTTGTATTTTCCGATTGAAATAAAAATAAAATAAATGTATCTACGTAAAATTAATTTAAACTAAATAAATTAATTTAAATTTAAGAAAGGTTTTAACAGTTGGATGCCGAAAGTTAGAGGAAGTCTACATCCATATATACACCACAGTTTGCCTGCAGAACGAGCTTGAAATAATTACTAGTACTAATTAAACACCTATCAACTTTCTCCATTTTTATGTTTTAATTTATTTTTTTTATTATGATGAGTTAAACAGTCGGTTTGATCATCTGGTCAAAACTATAACCAGTTCTAATCATATTTAATATTTCTGATATGTTTCAAAATATTTTGCTAAAACAGTGAGATTCATTAATAAGTTCTAGTAAAATGAAAAATTGGTTAAATTCCGATTGGTTGTTTTGATACAAAGCGTGACAAAATACAAAAGTAATTTTTGAAAAACAACCAAAATAGGTGTTCAACATGCCACAACCAAATAAACATTATTTGAGATCATATATAATTTTGAAGAAATGTCAAAAACATTCTAATAAGTTGAGAAATTTCAATTGTTCTTCATACTGGTTTAATACGATTGCTTTTGGTGCAGTGTCGTCTCAGTTCAAGCAGGATCTGCTGTTAGTTGTGCATTACATAACAAAAACTCCCGTAAGTTGATAAAAAAAATCTCCAATGAGTTTGAAGTTTTTAAAACATGGTCTATGAAAAAAATGACAATATTCAACGTGGCGTTAGTCAATAATTAGACTTCTTGGCCACGGTCTATATATTAGCTGGAGATGTTATTATTAAACTTGTCATGTTTGATATACATATATTTACATATATTTTATTCTCCAGATATGAACCAAGATCAAATAGCGTGTGTTTGAACATCAGTAGCATCCTCCATTTTGACCTGTTGCTCTTTATTGTCAACTGTTCCTTCGGTCTGAAATTTGAAATGTAGAGTTTTATAAATAACTTTTATAAGCTTATTAAAAATTTATACAAGTATGATTTTTATAGCAAATTAATAATTATAAATATTAGAATTGTCATAGCCGCACGTCTTATAATATTATTGTCTTCAAATGTACTAAAGCATCATTTAGAAACTAGTAAATAGAGTGGTTATTTAAGCCGTACAAAAATAACATTAAAGATATTAGACTACAAGATCGTAGCTTCAAACGTACATTTTTCAAAAAATCCAGAAACATTTAAACCAGTCGGTAACGCATTTCAACGTAATTGTGTTAAGTCAATTTAGAAAAAAAAAGAAAGATAAAACGCTACAATACCAGTAAACCTACTTCTTTACCGCTATTCCTCCGCTCTTTAATAAAGAACCTGACATAGTAGTTGTGATAGATGTAGAGACCAAATTCGTCATCGTCGTCGGCAAACCTCAAATCGAAAGCGCAGCCGCAGGCACCGCCGTAGCTCATCGACTGCAAGCAGATGAGAAGAAAAGTTCCTAAAATATGATTCAACCAGCCGCCGAGTATCAAGTCCGGCGTGACGTATTCGTTCAAGATCCAGAAGCCGAGCCAGAAGAAGCCTTCGCCCATGAAAGCGATGAGATACACGATATCGTAGAAGATGAGTTTGATCCAATCCTCTTTTGATAAACCCGTGTAGACGAAAGCCCTGGGTACCCTGGCGCTTTGTTTTACTTTCGGAACGTTATCGCTGTCTTCGGGTAGTTTGATGGATTCCAGAATGCCAGATTCGGAACTGACGCTAGAAGTCGAAAGTTGACGCATCGCATTCATGTTCGTCGGGTTGTCGTTGCCGATTGTCTCCTGATCTTTTTCAAGATTTTCTGTCTCAGAAAACTGATTCACACCATTCGACGAGTTCGAAGTCTTGACGACGCTGCCATCTCGGTTTTCTCCGCCTCTGGATGCTTTATCTTCGCATCCTTTCGTCAACCGGCGAAGCAGCATGGCCATCGGAATTTCAAGGAAGAACATGAGAATGATGAAACCCAGGCCGATGAAGGTGTGTATCATTGCAGCGTATTTCGGAGGAAACGGAACCTCGCGCTGCATCTCGATCAGACTCCACCAAGCCAGAACGGTCAACGTGAGGTTGAAGAAGTGCGTCAGCAAGCAGTCGAGAGTGTAATTCATTACATCTCTTGGTTTGGTGGTGAGCTACAGTAAATTTTAAAAAAAAACAATATCATGAAACGTTTATCATACTAATAAATATTTTTAGAAACAGAATTATACACTGTTGTATGAATTTATATAGCGAACCTTAGTTCTAAGCATTGTTACTGGCTCTAAGACAGACGCCCTCTGATCAACGCCAAGAACAAACGGCGGGAAGACGATCGTTCTACTGGTCTGGCAGATTATTGGAATGCCGTAGGAAATCACGAATACGACTGCCTTTGCTCCACATCCGTATGGTCTGGAATAATAATTAGCAAGACCCCAAATTCCTCTCCAGTAGGCTAGAGCAAACACTCCTCCAACGACCATTGTGAGCCTCACTCCTACTGCCCTAACCCATTTCGAGCATTTTTTGAGTAACCTGTTTTACATTAAAAATGAAGCTTTATTTATTTATTTTTTGATTTTATCAAACACATTTTGTAGTTTAATCTGCCTTAAACAAAAAGACAACTTGAGAAACAATTTTCTTTAGATTAAACTTTATAACAAGACTTTAAATGAAAAATGAAAAATATATTTCATTAAAAACATTTGAAATAAGAAAACAAATCTCTTCTTACCCATCTGCAACCGGGTAGATAAAATAAGCCAAAAATGAAAGACATCCTATGCCGGTGATGACCCAATAGCTGAACGGTTCTTGATCTTTGTAGATGTAATAATAGAGCAGGTCCCAGATGCCCCTTCTGTAGCAGATCATGCAAGTCAGTAAAAAAGCCGTATTCAGAAACCAGTCCAGAAAATGAGGCCACTTTCTCTTAAGCATCTCTTCGATTTATAGGTTGGATGTAATTTTGCTATAAATTTGTAAATGTGGTTATACTTTTTGAAAAAAAAGCTTATTTGTTTCAAATTATTATTTTCCGGAAATCGAAACTTAATTTTGGAGCTGTGGTCTGTTCAAGGTATCCAAGTCTCTAGTCATCAAACGATCATTCTAATTTTTTTCTTCTGCTAGCTGAGTAGAGCTTCTCATTATAACCTAAACTTTTAGCAGCTCGTTGCGCTGTACTAAGGGCCAGGTCCTAATAAGCGCGGTGTGGACCCGCTAAGAACTGTTTGTTGTGTTGTGACTGGTCACACTAGTCTTGAATATAGTAATAAGTGGGTTGGTCATGTCAAGTGTGTTAATTGTGGAGTTCGTTTTTTAATTTATTTTTGTGACTTTATTGAAATCCAATCTCACTTGTAGTAATTGTATTAGAATTAGATAGCTGTACCTATTGATTGCGTTAATCAATATGTGGGTCGGTATTTAATATGTAACAATGATCTGTTGATATGATCTTACTGTATTATCATCAGATATCTTTTAGACCTGTTTGATGTAGCTCGGATTATAAATGCAATGCGACTTTGTGACTTTAGATAAAAGGACCATAAATAGTAAATGAACGTTTGCTAACGGCATTAAAACAGAAACAATTGTTTTTTTTTTTGAAAATGGAATATTATCTTGGCTACGACAAGTGATGTTTGCTGTTTGATGTTTCAACAACTTTTGATATCTGTAACGGCCATTAGCCTACTGTGTGGGCAGTGTTATTCAATAAATGAAATAAATATTAGTATTCAATCTGTAATAGGTAAGCTGACAATTATTATCTATAATTTGCAATGATTAGAAAGAGCAAAGCGATAAACACACGCAGACAAGTTGTTCCATTCAAGCAGACATGAACAAAACCATGGCTGATGAAATTCTTGCTTCTAGTGGAACACTTTGATAATTCTGACCAGTTTAAGTCTAAACAAGACGTATCTTTCTCTTTGGAACTTTTTAAGATTGTATTACAGTTAATGCTCATAAACTGTACACAGTACAACACCTCTGCAAAAGAGTGAAAGACTCTTTTGTTTATTACTTGCATCATCATCGCCTATGCTTATGATTTACTGTATTACAATATAATACCCCACCCTAGGCTCTAATTTGGATTGACATAGTTGTTTATATGAGTGACTTTCAGCTTGGAGGCCATTCAAAACTTCGAGGTTAACTTTTGGAGTTCATTTTTTAACCAGCTAAGAAGTTTCGCATTCTTTGAAATCAGATGGAAAAGTGGATTTACCTGGCTTGTGTTAATGTTGCTCTTCGCTGTGAATGTTTTCTAATTATCTCTTATACAAAAACTTTAAGCTAACGCAATGAAAAAAAAATAAATAAACGCCACTTAAATAAAGAGCCATGTGCAAATTTATAAGTGAACCGATTTTTTTTTCTCAACCGAAAACCAGTTGCGGTTATAGTTCGGGGAGGAATGTCTCCCATTTCGACTTTTTCGTTCTGGTTTTCTGGGGGTCTTTTTCCTCTATTGCTAAAATTGTTTTTTTCTAGAAGAATTGGTCAGTTCATGGATAATTTAAAAAAAAACTGTACAAACCCGTGAACGCTATACTAGGTTTTGCTGTATTTTTTATGCAGAGAAATGATAACGCTTGATTTACAAAAGAAAAATATGTTTATCAAAATCATTGAAAAAAAATTCCAATCAAATGACCCATCTTTGGAAAAAGTTATAAACAATATTCGTGTAAGAGTCTGTCTCCTTGGTACTTCTTCATCGGCGCTATAAGCTGGCTGCTAGCCGATCGCTCCAACAGCAAACCAACAACAATATCGCTTTGATTTACTACACACATTTGCTAAACACACTTAGCGATACCTATTGTAAACAGCGCAGTAAACAAAATATCTTGTATAGACGCCTTGACTGGACGGAGTATTAAACATTCTGTTCGAAGGGTCGTAAAATAAGATGGATGATTTTCATAAGTTGAAAGATCGCGTATGTTTTATGGCCATTTTTGTGAAAGTTTAGAAATTTCAAACTCTAATAAATTATGTCCAACTAACTAAACTACCTAGCTTACACACTAGCCCATCCCATTTAGGTATCGAGGACTCAAACTTCGCTAGCACTGCGCATAGAACGAACTACTCTACTACGAAAACTGCATTCTCCGTCTTGCCAGCTATGATACCGTGTCGTCAACCATTCACTTTTACTTCTGTTTTTACACACTTTACTTCATTACATTTGACGGTAGGCAGCCTTCTTGATAACCAGCTAAAAATATTAAGTTTTAAAATTAACTATTAATTTGTTAATAATAATAAATTATTATAACGAAAATGAAAAAATAAAGATTCATCAATTTTTGGCAAAAAAAACTACAAATTAGAAAATAAATAATTTAATAAAAAATTAAAAACACGCTTTTATAAAATTCTCTTAAAAATTAAAAAATAAATTTATAAACATTTCAGCGTTGGGCGTTTTTTTTTAAAGAAAATAATTTTGATTTAATATGACTAAAAACGTGGGGCGGGCGCTTATGAGGTATTACCATAGATAATTACCATATATCTATGGGTATTACATATGCAGTTCACTCATTCTATCACTTATAGATGTCTCTTTGCCTTCGAAATTATAAATCTTTAATTTTTATACCAAACACCTCATAAGCGCCTGCCCAATGTTTTTAGTCATATTAAATCAAAATTGTTTTTTTTTTCTTTTATGCCCACTTACAAAAACGTGGTTTTTAAAAATCTTCTTTACCTCTATTTATTTTAGTCCTACGATCAAAGTCTACTAGGTTTATAAACGATTCAACACCTTATAAAAGCGGTTGTTTTGTATCTGCAGTACCTATTTGGCGGGTTGGAGGCCTCTTTTCCTCAAACCAACCGGAAAATAATAATACGGACACTCATTTTGCGCCACATAAACACATCACAGAACACTCAAACATTTATATCATCTAAATTGTCTCACACAGATACAGATGATATTAATCAATCCACACACATACACACACTTGTTTTGTAATACAACTCGGCCTCGCTTTTGCATGGATGAAAGAGAATAGAACAGTTAAAAGAATCAAATTATGATCCACAACAATAAATACTTTAGTATATCCAACAGTCCTACATACAGCTATATTAGTTTTACAAACACCTGGTGTAAAGGACTATAACATATTCTGTAAACATTGTTTTTTTTTAGCTCAATGATAAGATCCTAATTGTCATGCAATTAAAGCAGGAAATTCACTAGACAGTGGGTAGAATTGGTGAATTTTTAAGTGCTTACAGTTTTATTTTGTCCTTTTAAAGGCATTTTTATATAAACTTGTTTTTAATTTTTCTCAATTATTATTTATTGCTTTAAGTTAACCGCTGTTTTTTTGTTCTGTAGCACTAAGAAAATAACGATTAATAATACTAAATAGGCTTTTCACTAATGTCACAACCGTTACAATACTGTCAATGATACAGAATAATTTTTTTACTTCATGTTACACTACTTAGAGGACGCGAACGCGAAAGCGTCATCAGAGATTTTTTATTCGGCACGCAAGTCATTCAGTTGTCGCGTTTAATTTATAGAGTTAAACAAGATTAGTAAACATATAAATTATACGTATATATATCCAGAATGTGCAGATACAATAAAGAGCCTACGCAAAACTCTGCACGCGGTCCTGACCATATCAGAGTCAGGCGGATACGGAATTCTGAAAACATGGGGGGCCATGCATTTGCACAAAAGTAGCCTATGTGTTGTAAATCTTCACTTTACAAAATTTTTTTTAGATATGTAGCTCAGGGGAAAGAAACACGTGTCCCGGGCGAAATTTGGAAGGAGCACGAAAAATCTTTTGAAAGGAGCACAAAAAGCCTTTTGATAGGGTACCCAACATTTTTGGGAAAATTACCTACGACTATCTTCCAGTTATCAGCTATTGTTAAAGACAAAAGTGCATGATTTTTTGGAAAAAGTACTTAGCGACTCAACCCCCGTGATCAGTTTTTTTTAAAGGAAACGTTTACAGATGGGAATTTCGAGAAGTTTGTGGACATACTGTGATGATGCTGACTCTAGTAGTGTCGCAATTATTATTCTAAGCAATTAATAGAAATTCTGCGTTAAATTTGATGAAATGGTAGAAAATAAAATAGTGGCATTCTATGTTTTATGTATTATCGACACGGCGGGACGATAATGAAACTCCAGAAAATAAACAAAAGCTTGCTTAGACATCTTTGTGTTGACGGTGGTAGTCGTAAAATCACTAGTTCTGCACACTGCTTAGAAAATTTAGCAAATTAAAACTTTATTTTTGTTTTTATTTGCAATTTTTTTTATTAAATGCTGTAGTATACACGACGCTAGTAAGCAGCGATGGAAATCGGGGGGCCCAACAACAATGTCGGAGGAGGGGAGAGTGACAAAACAACCGCTTTGCAGGGTTTAGAAGGTCCTGAATCGCTTATAAACATGGGTGACTTTGACTCAGATGGTGGACTTATATCAGCTGTCGGAAGCATCAAGGACTTGGATATGGAGGTGGAGGAAGCAAGTGGAATTGTTCCACTGGTATCGACGTCATCTCTATCGGAAAGTGATGATTCAGTAGTTGAATTAGAAGTTATTTTTGATAAAACCAAGCCCGGTATAGAAAAACCAAACTCAAATGATAACTTGGATTCAGTCATAAAATGTGGCTCCAAAATATCTAACGGTAACGTTTGTGGTGGCCAAAATAATTTGTCAAAAGCTGAAGACTCGAGACAGGAGAAAATAGAATCTGGTGTTAAGTGTCCTGCCTTTGTATGCGAAAAAGAGCCAATTAATCCAGATGGCAGACTTAGACAATTATCTATTCAAATCTTGCCTGAAGACCCGAATGAAAACTTTGACCCGGTCATCGAGCTCAGCCCGTGTTCTTCGGAAGAAAGTCGTGAATTTAGTAAGGCTGATTGCTCAAATGAAAAAGATGATTCAAGACGAGCAACAGCGGTTTCCAGTGAGCATGAGATTTCACCGTGCAAAATCATCACGAATGCCGATAGTGTCCAGTTGAAACCACCCTGTCTTGAAAAACTATTCAATAGTCCACATAAAAGTGCTGATCCAATCAAAGCTCTTAGTCTGACTTCATCTCACGAAAGCCACGAAGACAAGGGCCAGTGCCTTAAAGAAAAAGTTTTCAAAAAGAAACAGAATGTAAATCTGCAAAAACGAGTTTCGGACGTTTTTCATGAAATTGAGCCGGACTCTGATGTTGAAGTGACAAGTTCTACGGAAGTTTCGCACGATTCTCTTGTGCCAAAAGAATCAGAAAAGTGTACGCCTTCAGCGGGTGCTGTCCGAAAAAATGTCTCAAAAACGCCGGTTAAAAATAAAGAAATTGTAAACTCAGATGCTACGAAGACTGATTCATTGATTCAAGACGAAAGTGCTGCGACTGGTGCCAGTTGTAGTAATGCCGAAAAAAATGCGAATTCAATAGAATCCGTTGAAGGTAAAAACGATGAGTTAGAAAAGAATGAGAATGGAAAAGATAAGAAAAAAGAAGAGACTGTAGTAACTGATAATGATGGTGATGATGATGATCGTGGTGGCAATGATGAGGATGGTGGTGGTCATGGCGGCAAGGATGAAGATGATGATAATGATCGAAAGAGAGAAGAAGAGGAAAAGGAAAAAAAGAAAAGATCTTCGATAAAAAAGCTAGAAAGTCTAATGGCGGTTGGTTTTATTTTATTGATTTTTTTATTTGCGAATTCATTTTTTCTGCTGACCTCTTTGAGTGCCGACTGCAGAGCGATAAGGCATTTTAGGTGAGTAGTTCTAATCTCACTGGTGTCATGAACGACATACAAATCCATTAAAGTGGACAAGCAGTGGACCGGAAAAGCTGCTAAAAGTGACAAAATACAGTCAATTCCGTTTAATTGGACAAAACGCCGAAGTCCCAATGTGTCTCCCAATTAAGCGGAATCGACTGTAGTATATTTTTTAAATTATATGACCATTAAAAAAAAAGAAATTTTATATCAAATTTAAGAAATTTGAGTAGCGTTTACTTTTCAATTTTTTAGCAACTGAGTGCCAAAATAAAGAGACTGGATGAAAAAGAATTGTCGCTCCACGACATGGAGAATGAGTCAATTTACACGAAGACTGAGCTGTTTGTTTTGTTTTTTTACACTCTTCTTTCTTCCCTAATTTTCCTAATTTTTAACTTTTATTAAATATTAATTATTTCATTACTAAATCTATTACTCTTAATGTTACACTTCATGGCAATTCATTAATTAGACGTTTCATTCTCTTTTTAGTTACAAGAAGAAGCTCGTTCTGGTGTGGCAGAAGCTGTGCAAGGTGAAGAAGGAGCCCGCGAGTACCGGCCGGGAGACGGAAAAGAAATTTGTGTTTACAGGTGGGTGGTGGTGATGATGATAATGATACTGGGGGAAGTATCCAATTTTTGTTTTTTTTTATATTCCATTTTTATTTCGTCATCAAAGTTGTGATGATGATACTGGGGGAAAGTATCCAAATTTGTTTTTTTTATATTCCATTTTTATTTCATCATCAAAGTTGTGATGATGATACTGGGGGGAAGTATCCAAAGTTTTCTTTTTATTTCATTTTTATTCCATCGTCAATGTTAGGATGATCATGATACTGGGGCAAGTATCCAAATTTGGCATTATCCCATTTTTAATTCCTCATTAAAGTAACGATGATATTGATAACGACGATGAAGACGAAAAAGTTCATTCAAAATATTTTTCCACTTCCACCGACCTCCACCAGGCTCGAAGCACCCCCAGGTCGACAAGGCCGTGTCGAAGTTCGTCAACAAGTTCAACATCTTTCCCGACTATCAAGACGTGCTGGAGATTGTCACGACGTGCAACGACTTCTGCAAGTTGAACTTGAGGTGAAGGTCATTTTTAGCATCTGCCGGAGGAGTGTATCGACGATTTTCAATCATTTTGATAGCAACAATGCTTTTTTTTCTGGCTTTTACTTGTTTTCTTTCTGTTCATCACGACTTTAATAATTATATTTTAACTATTTCTTTGTTTGTAATGCGTCCCTGTTCTTTTAGTAACGGGCAAAATATAAATGATTTAATAATAATAATAATATTGTTACATCACCAGTATTCATGAAACATTAAAGATTGTCCGAATTAAATTAGGCCGTGCCTGGAACTACTGTGGCATATTTCACAAAGTGGTGGTGCCCTAATGTTACGACCTTGACTTTAATTGATGACGGTAAGCTAAAATGGTTTTTCTTTTTATCGTTGATCCGCAGCAAGCAGACGGTTTCAACGATCAGTCGCGAGACGTTCACGCAGGTGGGAAAGTTACTCAAAAAGAGAAGGATCAAGGATTATAAAGAGGACTTTGGATGCCATCTTACGGATGATTTAGAGTATGTCGAGATATCCTTTTTTGTTTCTTGTTTCGCTTGTTTCTTATTTTGTTTTGCTTTTTTTTGTTTTTCTAATTGAAACTTAATTAATTAATTTACTTTATTTTCTATGCAGAAATCACTGTTTTGTTTTTACTTATTATTACTTTATTTAATGCTTGTTTATTTTTGTTTTATTTAATTTTTAATCAGATTGAAAGACCCCGCACTGGAGGACTTAGAGCTCAGTAAGAAGTTGGAGGAAAACAAGAAGCAAGCCGCCAACAAGATGGCAAAGGTGAGGATGAATATCTCTAAATAAACTGATGAAGTATAAATAATAATATTAAAAATAATAATTATTATTATTATTATTATAATTATTATAATAATAATGTTTATCAGTAGTGGTTATTAGTGGTCGATGAGTTGATTTTGCTGAACTAATTATCTCTGAAATAATCCTAGGACTTTTATTCGATATTGAAAGGATGATGGTTGATTTTCGACAGACGATTGAACATTTCACAACTCTGGCCGAGAAAGTTGGAGATGACGAGGGAGAGAGCGAAGAAGAAGAAGAAGACGATGAAGATGAAATTGAGGAGAAAAAAGATGATAATAGTGATGATGTTGATGGTGGTGGTGGTGGTAGTAGTGATGACAAGAGCGATGATCATCACGATAAAAGTGGAGATTCGAGTAAGAACGAGAGCGGATCTGAAAGAGCCGCAAATTTTGCAAAAGTAGGGACGTCCAAGGAAAGCAGAGAAAGCGCAGATGTCGACAGAAAGTCGTCCGATGTTTCTCGCGGGTCGTCTGTCGACAGTGAAAGGAGGCGGAGCAAAGAAACGAAATCTGCCAATCAGAACGAGACTGCAAATGATGAGACCGGGGAATCTAATTTAGTTCGTCGCTCTTCTAAAATAAGTATCGTCTCGATGGGGAAGTCTTTCGATCGGAAATCAAGCAACGAGAAAGAATCGTCTGTCTGCGTTGATTCGGATGCTTCCAGATGCGGCGGCGGGAAGTGCCGTGAAACTCCAAGGACGGCCAGAAAAAGAACGAATCGTAAAGAAAGTCAAGAACCGACCTGCTCCACTCCGAAAGTGACGGACTCCGGCAAGCGGACGACCAAGGCTGTAACTCGGCAGAGTAGCAGGAGTAGTTCCGGCAGTGGCAGCAGTGGAGCTGCCGTTCCGAAGGAACGGAAGTCCAGTCCGATGCCCGGAAGAAAAGTCGGAAAAAATGAAAGCGGAACGAAAACAAAGGTTGGGGATTTTAAGGTGTCGTTTGTTAGACTCGTTGACGTCATTCAAACTACGAGCAAAGATGAAGCAGACGTTGGAAAAAGTGCGGGCGGCGATTTGAAATTGAACCATCTGGCTAAGGTTTTCACTCCTTCTAAGGTGGCGTTAACCAACTGCATGGATTGCAGGGTCAGGTGTTGTAGAGATTCCAGTTTGACGCCCGTAAAGCCTTGCGATGTTGGCAGCCTGAAATCGCTAGACAAGACCAGTAAAAAACCTGCAAGCAGCTCGAAAACCGATCTCAAGGCAGACCAATCAACCGTTAAGACGTCCTTCGAACACGCTGGCGATAAATCAGAGGAAGACAACGAGGAAAAGAACGAACCAATCGCATTGCTCTGTCAAAAAGAGATGAAATCAATAAAAACGACAACAACAAAACCCCATAGTACCGGCAGCCGTGTCGATCAAGAAACCGGTTCGCCGGCAAAGCCGCAGTCCTTGGCTTCTGTTTCGTCGCATGGCTCTTGCTACGTCACGGTATCAGACAGCGACGGAAGTGAAAAGGAAACCGACAAAGCTGCACAGCAGCAGCAGTCACAGTCCAGTCAAACGGAAAACCCGATGCTCGGCAAAGTCGTTGGAGACGTTCTATCTTACGATCAAGTCGGAATCTACCAGCCAGAACGAATCCCCAGTTCTCAGAGGGATGGACCGACCCAGCCGATACAGAGTGCTAAAACTACTGAAGAAAGCATCGATATAGAAGAAGAAGGTTTGAATGCTGAGGACGGAGTTATTTTCGTCAGCTCGTACACCTGTTCGACACAGACGGTCTCGTCTGGCGTTGTGCCGTCCGTGATCCAAAATCCTCAGCGAGATTTAAACACGTCTCATCAGATGGCCGCCAGACGTATGGGGGCTGTGCCGAGAAATTTTCAAAGAGTTGGTCAGGGTTTTCCTAATAAACGTGTGATGACTAATCCTGGAAAGAAGACTGGCCAGAAAGGTGTTCTGCGCAGAGTTCCTTCTGGTTTTGCGGCTCCTCTGATGCAACGTCCGGAAAACGTTGGCCAAACGTATCCGAGCAGAAACTACAATCCCCAAGGAGTCTCCGGTAAATTGCAAAGGAGGGTTAGCCCGGGCGGCGGGAATGTTCAGAGGGGCGCAATCAGCGGGGACTTAATGAACAGCTTTCTGGATGCATCCCAGAACATTTCGAGCCACCAGCTGCCAAACCTGCCACCAGGGATTGTTAAGCAGATAAACCTTATGACAAAGCAAATTACCAACAAAATCACCGGTGTTACGAAGAAAACGGCCTCTGGACCGCGGTTTCGTTGCGGGGGAGGTTTTTCGGCCGGTGCCCTGTACGCAGCTGCGTCTGCTAGGGTTGCTTCTGCTGCCGCCGTCGGTGCTTCGACTCCGCCGGAGGCGGGAGTTGCACTTTCGACCGAAGGTGTTTCCGATTATCGCCACGGCGTAAAAAGAAAATTGGTGGACGATGCGGGTTACCGAAAAAATCAGAACCACCGTTCGACAGATGGCGCTTCCCTCCCGATGGCCAAAAAGCGAAGATTTAACCCGGTCGGTCAGGATCCGGTGATCATCGTGGACGAGGATTCGTTTCAACAACAGCCGGCCGCCGGACAGCCGGAAAGGATCGTACAGTCTGCAAATCCGTGTGCCGTCATCAGTGGTGGTGGTGAGTTCTTGGCGTTTTGTTTTCTTTTTAATTCAGATGCGTACGATCTCGTTGCGATTTCGTGTCGCAGTCATCTAAATTTTGCACTGATTGCATTAACTTGTTGTCTATTTCTTACAGATCGTTTTTTAATTTCGCGGTTGATTTTGGTTTTTATTTTTTTTTTCTCGACAGCTGGCTCAGCTCCGTCGGCAGGCACAGCTGTTAATAAGCGACGTACGACATCGGCTCAGAGCTCCGTCTCGGCACTCAGGCAGATAAAAAAGCGAATTCTCGGAGGACCCAGACGTGTCACCGGGACTCCTAAAGATTGTCTCGTTCAGCCTTCTTCGGTCGGAGCCGTCACTGCCAATCGTCGATCTCCGGCGGCGAACGCTTTGACTCCGCAGCAGCGCAGACTCCAGCACAAGATCGTTTCTACGGATTCCGACGTCATCGTGTGCGGCGAAGATTTCGACCCGGGGAAAAGTCTCGAGTCGAATTTCGTCTGCTCGAACCAGACGTCAGCCGGTAGTAGCAGCGCTGGCGTTTCTTCGGAATCGATAGTGCCTGGTGGAGTTGTTACAGGTACAGCTGTTTTCAGCGGTACGGAGCTGGCGGACGCAGCCGAAACCTCGACCGGCACAGGTGCTCTGCGACTTTCGTCCGGTGCGGCGTCGAAAGAGCAAAGTTCTTCGAAAACGAGTAAAACAGCGGCCAGCAGCGCGGCGAGGAGACTGCAGTCGAAAACTCGGTCGAGCGAGTCGGACGTCATACTGTGCGACGATCTCTCGAACGACGTGGCGGCGGCCGACGGGATGCGGGAGGGAGAGGAGGAGACGAGAAGTCATCGCGACATTCCCATAGAGGATCTCTGCGTTCTGCGTCTGCAAAGTTTCCTCGCCACGCTGCACGGCAACGGTGCCGAAAACAGCGACCGTGATGTAGCGCCGAACGCCGGCGACGTCGTTGATGATGATGGTGCCGTTATTCTTCTTGACTGAGACTTGAGTTGTTTCGATCGATTGATTTTTTTTGTTGAATTGTTGTGTTGACAATTTATTAACTGATGGCTGGTTTTGTTGATCGATATACTTCACTCAGAACTGTTTCTTAATACTAAGTACATTTCTTTATAAATTTTGTTTTTCTTTGGTTTGTATTTTTTCTTTTAAATATTTGAATGCTTGGCATATAATGTAAATAGTTTTATTGTGTACGTCAATCGAACGAAAAGTTCTTCTGGGTTAAAAAGTGTTTTTAATTCAATCATTTACGTTCTCTTAAAAAGCATGAAATAAAGAAGAACCAGTGGAGTTATTAGTTTCACTACATTTTTGTTGTTTTCGTCACATTACGTTTTTCTGGGTTTTTTTTTAAATTCAGACTTGTATTTATTAGTAAGCTGTGCAAAAGTTTAGAAAAGTTACTTGTTAAAAAATTGGCAAGCTTTTAAACTATGAGTAAGGCTCTGTATTTCTAGCAACAGGTAATGTTCGTTTTAGTTTTGAGAGGCAGGGTTTGCCCCAGCTTCAGTTATTTGGTGCATTTATAAAAGAAAACAAGTAAAGAAAAAAACGAGTTTTTCAACACAAACTTTTATTTCAGTTACACTCGATTTAGAAATACGAGAGATGTTCAAATTAATTTTTTTAAATTAAATCATGTATTGTCATCCAATATAAAGCTATGCTTAAAGTTTCAGCTTCCTAGCTAGTCAAAAAGCTGGTTAAATTTTACTTGCAAGATTTGGGTACAGAGAAAGCCACACACAAACAGATTGTAACATAAATAAAAGTTATGTAATAAGGTTCTTTTGGTTTTCAATGAGAAGAAAAAGCTGAAATTCAAACATTGAAATGAACCGATATATGACTGTTTTAACCTATGTTTGTGACTTTTGGATTGATTGGAGATATTAAAATTCCAAGGAACGACAAACTTATAAAATAATTCAATAGATAGGTCACGATCGAGGCTTAGTATTTTTAAATAACTAATTAAATAAATATATGAAAGAGAAAAAAAGCGTCGTTGAGAACAGTCAGCACGGATAATTGACCTAAATCAAAGAAGTTGACCCGAATTTCTTTTCCAGACAAGCAATCAGATCATGAATGTTTGTAATCAGCTAATCATTATTAAATAGTGCATAGCGAATTAACTATTATTGTCTTGTTTTGTGTCCGAAATATTCAATGACTTTATCCATTTATGTGACGCTATATGTTAGCGTTTAACCTATAGGTGGTGATTTAAAGTATATATATATAATGAGCCGATTTTTGATGGGTTCATTTGGATGTTCTCGACTTTGAGCTGCGGCTAACAATTGTTGATTAACTTGCAGTATTATGCAACATGAATATCTATCATCATTAATCCTTTTATGGTTTTCCCAAAATATAATTCGGGAAGATGCTCGGAAACTCCTGCATAAATTAACATAATGAGTGGGCGTGTGAACTTATAAGCTAATAATAAATTATTGAATTAAAGTAAAGCTTTCGGAAGGTCACTGATCTTTCGTTTCTGAACTTCACTTTGGAGAAGAGAGAAAGAAAGAAAGAGAGAGACATCCGGTAGGTACTTATACTTTATCTGGCGTAACTTCTGATTTGCTGATTTCCTGCCTCTGATTGTTGCGAATCTGTTTTTTTTAACTGTCCGATATTAAATGCTTGAGTTTAAATAACTAATTATTTAATTAAATTGATTGATTTCTGACGGCTTAAGTGGTGTCGATCCAATCCGAGTAAATGGGGGGAGTGGGGGCGTGAAACCGCCATTATGTCTAGTTCTATTTCTAATAGTCAGTTCCATGCTTTATTGTAGGCATGCTTATACAAATATATGGAAACACGTTTTAGTTTAACACTTGAAACAAATTACTCCGAGCTTAAACAGTTTTATTATTACTTCAAAACCACATATTGATGGTACCTAAAAAACGTAAAAGTCAAAGTAAGCTGGAATTTAGGTACATAGGGATCAGAAAGAGCCCCCATTGGTGATCTTTTTGGAATGACGCCTCTAGACCTCTGTTGATACATACTGTTAATAATGATTATTTAATAATATTACAAAAAAAGCATTTTCTTGTTGTTAGCTTAATAATTATTAAAAGTAATTTTAATAACGGATAGTAATGATTTTTTTTTCATTTCACTCTCTCTCTCTCTCTCTCTCTCTCTCTCTCTCTCTCTCTCTCTCTCTTTCGGTCTTCTTCTCTCTTCATCTGTCTCTCAACTTTTTTCTTATTTTTCTTCTTTCTTATACTTTTTATTTTCTTCGTGAACACAACGAAACTATCACCATCCTCCTCATCATCATCTTATAAGCGAATTGAACCAACAGGCAACGTACCTACTTCTTACTACTACTACTACTACTACTACTACTACTACTACTACTACTACTACTACTACTACTACTACTACTACTACTACTACTACTACTACTACTACTACTACTACTACTACTACTACTACTACTACTACTACTACTACTACTACTACTACTACTACTACTACTACTACTACTACTACTGCTGCTCTAGTAGAAGTGCATCTTGCCTTATAAAAAAGTTTTGGCCTGAAAAGTTTTAAAACTTCGTTCCCACCGGGATCTTGTACTACTATTATGCGTTAACAGCTACAGCAGTCATTATTATATCAACTGCTGAAATATAATTGCTTTTTCGTCGGAAGAGATTAATACGAGATATTTTCGAAATAATAATTAACTTCTTAATATAAATGTATTATTCGATCAATCGGATGTCATTCACAGCGTGTGCATGCGAAACTGTCACAAAATCAGAGCCTTGGACATAGACATAGTCGAAAAAATACTTAAAATATTTGCATTAAAATGTGTGTCAAAAAAACTATGTATTTTGTTTATAAATAACTGTTTACTAACGGGAATATTATTATTATTATTATTATTATTATATTTATTTGTGCCGGTGTGTCATGACACGATGACTTCTACCCCCATGTTGAGGGTCATCATCTACCCTACCCTCCTATAAATTTTCTTGAGGGTCATCGTCTACCCTATCCCCTATGAATTTTGATTTTTGCCGACTGCGATTGGTTCATGCTTGTATCGATTTGGACAGGCATCGCTTAACATATCATTGCTGGAGTAACACAACAATCATCATCCTTGTTATCCTATTTCCTGCAGTTTTTCACTAATTTCTTCCGGCCTCATCATCACCATCAACAACCGACAAATCATGGCTGCTGCTAAAGTGTCAAAGGAGGTCCTCTCGCCACTGTCGGTACGTTTAAATACTTAGCCATTTTTGGATTTTATACTATAAAATGTATATAGTCGTACAGTGGAGCGTGTTATGTTTTTAATGCTTGTTACTACTTGTTAGGCGTATTTGTTTTCTATTAAAAAAATTAAACTTTTCCTTATCTCGACTGTGTGCTGGAAAGTTTTAACGTGTCGATGTTCCACAAGTGTGGGAGGTTTTCCATGCTTTAAAAATAAGCAAATGAAGAGAAGGGATAAACTAAATTTTATAACTTCTTTGATTTAAAAACGTTCATACAACCGTATCAATCACCAACAACATTTCAAAGAACCTGTAACATGGTGATATTTTTCATTCTTTTTATACCAGTTGCTGTTTCTCCATCAGCGGCTTTGCAACATCCCGAAAAGAGATCACACGCGTGTCTTACACACATACATACACATACACATACATACACAAACACACACATCCGCACGTACACACACGCACACCTTCCAGCTGGCATCTGTTTACTGCAGGAGAACTAGTTAGTACGGAATTGATGGAATGAAATGTTTTGAATGCTAGTCCAAAAAGTTCTCAATGTCGATCCAGAGTTCTGTGCAGCAAACGTAACTACGATTGTTATCTTTCGCCGGTTAAAAATAGATTTCCAAGATTTAAATCAATCGAAAAGGTTTATATATAACAATTTTTTAAAAAAATTGTTTTTTTGTTTTTTATGAGAAACTAAATTATATAGCTGTCTGTAGATTTGCTGGCGTTTCGAGTCACAACAATTTGGCATTATCAGATTTGAATGGTCTTGAAAATCAGGCTTTTGAATAAACGTCCAGTTGTTATCAATGCTGCAATCACTATTGAAATTTAATTCATCAGTTTAGTATCGTTTGAACAATTGTAATGAAGAACGTAATGTAAGTTAGCGGCTCTTTATCGTTGAATACATTCGGCTGATAGCCGACTCTCTTTTACCAGTTTGACTGCTCTTGGTAAGCGTGTTTCGATTCTTTTCATCAGCCACAGAGTAACCGTTTTTGTTTTGTTTTTTTTTTTATCGCCACTTTAACTATTACCAACCAGGAATACATGTCCAGGCACTTCCAGCACCACCTCTTGGATTGGATCCTCAGTCTATTCTTCTTCTTTCCAGCCATGCTGTGCTACTGGAGAGGCATCTGGGATCTCTACTCTTACTACGTCTTCAGGGACCAAGATCCGCTCAGAGCGTGGACGATAGCAGGCATCGGCTCTGGATTCATCATGGCTTATTTCGTATACCCGCTTGTAAACTGGTGAGTATGTTTTGTCAACAATGTAGTAGTATTAATGGTATTTTCGATAACAACTATATCCCTATCGGGACTCGGAGTACTAATAAAACGATTTTTGTTAGATAAACAAATGGCAAACCATTTTTGCCAGCTTTTGACTGCTTCTGACAGCTCCAGTCGCATTTGATTTACTTATTTTTGAGGCATGCCTTGGTCAGCTGACGGTTGCACTTGAGCGCCTAGCACAGAGGATTCGAAGGCTTATCATTTAATCAATCGATCGATCAATCAATAAATAAATCTGTATTTTTCCAATACGGGAATTTGAAATAGGTATAGTAATTTAGATTTCTCAACGTCACTCCTCGACTACGAAATCGTTCCAATATGCTTTAATACAAATGCAATCCATTCATTGGTGTTAAATTATTAAATAATATTTAATTCTCTCCAAGCTACAGAAAACAATAAATCACATTTATTTGCACAGGTTCATTAGAGATCTTCCACCCGTTCTGAGAAACATTATCGTCCGGTTAACCCTGTACTGTGGCGGAATTCCAGCCATGGGCTACTGGAGGGGTGTCTGGGGCGTTGCCGACTACTATCTAGGACTCGGCTGGAAGAACGGGGCCATCGGGCTGGCCGTCTGCTACCCTCTGCTGGTTCTACTCGGGGCAAGTCGGAATGTGATTTTCCCGCCGTTCGTTGTATCGAGGGATAACAGAGAAGGTGCCCTGTTGCCCTGCACAAGGTTTCAAGTCCGAGTAAGTTCAGAGACGAGTTGTTACGAGCAGATTATTTGTAAAGTTTACCGAAAATCCTTTGTCATTTCGATTTGTTGTTGTCGATTGTAATTTTAGTACCACTCCAGTTGTTTGTTTACGTTCATGTCATTTTTGTAATGTTGATGGAGATAGGTTACAATTCCTGTAAAACATTTAAACGGCGTAATGTTGATGGAGATAGGTTACAATTTGTGTAAAACTTGTAAGCGGCGTTTTTCGTAAAGATCAATTGTGTGGTTGCAGGAGCTGAACAAGCGTTGTTTATAATAGGATCGCGTCATTTGGTCTTTGCTAGCAAGCATCTTCATCATTTACTAAGCATCATCGTCGTCATCATCCACAAAGCATCTTTTTAAAACACCTAGGTCTCACCTATATATTTATTTCCATGCTCTTATTAACATTCCATAAAATTGTGTGAATGAATGATTGTTTGATGGTCTTTTATAAAGTGGTCTTGAGATCCATTAATGAATTTTACGCTCACTGAAAAAGATCTTTTCAAAGCCTTCGATTATAGCGATATGTCAATAAATGCACCTAAGCACTTCTAAGATAACATCAATTTATTGATATTACTCCTAAATTCAAAGCATTTAAGTTAAGTAATTTCGTTTAGACACAGATACGATTCTTATCCTATGTTAAACAATTCAATTCAGGTAGGAAAAAGCTGTGGACGGATTCTTCTTTACATTCTCGACAGTTTATTCACTCATTTCGTCATCGTCACGCTCACCATAATGTCGTGGAGAAGCATGTTGACCATGATCGCTACCATACCGTACCCGAACGAGATGGGAGACCCTATATGCTTCGGCGTCGGAATCATTGCCGTTGTGATTCTTTACGCCTTGGAGATACCTCTGGCTCTCCTCGGCCGAGCCCTGGCGTTTTGTTCTGAACCAGAAAACACCGAAGTCAGAGAGGAAGCTTGCCGAAACAGAACCTTCAGGGACGACGACGACAGACTTTCTCAAGATATTCAAGATAGGGAATGTAATTTTGTTCATAACTCGGAAAATAACCGACAAGGTGTGGTACCAAGACAGCCAGTCAACCAACAGCTGGCGATACAGTTTCCAGATGAACTCGCGTCGCAACGGTCCTCGATCCAAAACCAACCACTACCCTTTCAGCCACCGTCAGTTTCAAGGCCCGTTTATCACTCTTCTACACTAAACCTGCCTTTCAACGAATCGGGAATTCAGACGCCGGTTGAAGCCGAACGCAGCGAGAAGCCGTCGTCGGTGCTTCAACGACTGCGGCTGTCGCGCCAAGCGATGACCGGCTTCAGGCTGCGCATCTACGAAAATGCCATCTTCTTTATTGTTTTTGTTTCAGAAGGTTTCCTCTGGCTGGGCGCATGGAATCTTAACTCTACCTACATCATTCCTGATCTGCTTGTCGGCGGCTGGGTCAACCATGCTTTCGGTGCAGTCCTTCTCATAGGCTTAGGCCTCATGACGTACGGTGGATTCTGCGGCTGTGCGTCCGACGAATCCCTACTGGCCACGCTCATAGATTTCACGCCGCAAAATTCTTTCTACTTCTATCCCATCAGATACGTTCGTGAAATCGTTGAGCAGACGATCATAGAGTCGAGGGTTAGTAGCTTTTTTATTAGTTTTTATTAATTTATTTTGTGTGTGTGTAAAATCTTATTAAACCCATTAGAGTCGCTGCCGGGTTTCAGTATACAAATAAACAAAAACGAGATTAGCGTCAACATTTAAAAAATAATTTGATTAAAATTTGAGAGGGGTGTCACGAACTTTTATCTTTTTTCGGTTAATCGTTTTGTTTACCGGTTGTAAGTTGTAATCTGTTTGTGAAAACTTTCAACGACGATGACGATGAAGATGACGACGATGATGATGATGATGATGATGACGATGATGATGATGATGATGTTGATGATGATGATGATGATGATGGTGATGATGGTGATGATGACGATGACGATGAAGACGAGACCAAGTGTGATTTATGTAGAACTTCAAGACCGGTTGCTGACTAGATAGAATAAACTCTCTTAAGAGAAAAGTCTCCTAAGCTTATTAAATCTCCTGAACATAGATGCATTGACACGTTAGTGATGTAGTGAAGAGGTTTGTTCCACATTTTGAGGTCCGATGGCGTCGATAGTGCATTTACTGTTCCATTTTCCAAAAAAAATTATAAAACAATAAAAAAAAATTGAAAGTGATACGATGTTTAAACAGTTAATTATTCTCAAGGCGTTTTTGATGTAGTTTTCAAGTGGATGCTCTCCGTGAGCGGTTGTCCTAAATGCTGCCATAAACAACCTTTTTTGAAATGTTATTATTATTATTATTATTATTATTATTATTATTATTTTGTGCTTTTGTTATTTCTCTCCAAGTTGATTTACGGAGCTCAAATGTCGTGGTTCAAAATAGGCTCTTTAACCCCTGCTCGGGTCGTAATCTGCAATGCGGCGCAATTGAAATTTTTATATCATATTAAGCACCATGTACTGGGCACATATCCAGTATAGTCACGGAGGTATATCCTCAGAAGGCCTTATTGTGGCACAACAGTGAGGTCTTTGACTTTGAGCTGAGGTACCGTGTAGCCGGTGCAGTTTTCTTTTGTTTTGGCAAGCAATGAAGCTTTAGCTGTTTTAGTCAACTTAGCATTTTGTCCACCTGATGCTGCCAACAAATAAGTAGGTACCAGTTTATCAGCTGAGGCTAAAGCGAGTAAGTTGCTGATTAAACATGAGCCATGGCGGCGTATAAGTAAAACCGTGGGGTTGTTTATGTTTTGAAAAATATTTTAGATTGACGAAAACTAAAAATATTGGGTTTTGGGTGTTTTCCAAGGGATTGTTTATAAGGTACATCTCCTAGATGATTGAGGTATGATGAAGATATATAAAAGTTGGACTCCTATCTACATTCGTTTTTACATAAAAACACTAATTATAGAAATATCAACCTGTTTATTAATTTTTTATTATGTTATTATTAATTTTTTAATAATTTAGTAATAATTTTTTATAATTTTTTATTAATTTTTTATTAATTTATTAATAGTTTTTATTAATTTATTAATAATTTTTTATTAATTTATTAATAATTTTTTTATTAATTTATTAATACTTTTTAAATAATTTATTAATAATTTTTTATTAATTTATTAATTATATATTTTTTTCATCTCCTCACAGAACTCTACAGGATCTCAGTCACCAGACTCTCCGGATCAGCCGCAGACGCCGACAGCTGCCGCAGCGATATCGGCTTCAACCTCGACGATCAACTCTAACGAAGCTGCTTCGTCAGTCGTCCCTGAGTTCATCACTCACGTTTAGTCAACTGTAGTCGACTGTAGCGCATGTGAATCAGTCGCTGCTTCACTGCCTCCGCGTTTAAAAAGTATTATTTCATTGGTTTGTTAGTGAGGGACTCTTCTTTTTTTTGTAGCTGTGTTCTTGGTCGAGTAGTTTTTTTTGTAAGAGTGAGAAAAAAAGTATAAAATCTGTTATTTTATGTGCCTGGAATTTATTAAAAATAACTTTTTAATACTTTTGTATATCGAAAGTCACTGTGTTCTAATTTTGCTTTATCTGCTCTCTCTCTCTCTCTCTCTCTCTCTCTCTCTCTCTCTCTCTCTCTCTTACTCTCTCTCTCTCTCTCTCTTACTCTCTCTCTATTTATTTATTTATTCTTATATTTCTTTCTCTATTTATCTTTCTATCTCTCTTTCATTTTTTCTCTTTTTTAACCTTAGTTCTCAGGGTCAAGCTATTTTGTGGTGATTTTCTGTTAATTGTTTTTTTGTACTGACTATCAGTTCTTTAACGTTTGGTTTTCCAGTAGTTTTCATCGGTTTTCCATCCTTTCCTATAGAGAGTCAGCTGCCGTAATATTGTCGAAAGCATTATGTGATGTCGTATAACAAGGCTAGCAAACAGCCTTCGTATTTTATACTCGCTTTTTAATTCCGTTTTACAAATATTTGCATGCGAATTCGATCGTCGGATGAATGCACCGACGGACGGATGGATGGACGGACGGGTGGATGGATGGATGAATGGATGGATGGATGGATGGATGGATGGATGGATGGATGGATGGATGGATGGATGGATGGATGGATGGATGGATGGATGGATGGATGGATGGATGGATGGACGGACGGACGGACGGACGGACGGATGGATGGACGGATGGACGGATGCGTGGGTGGACGGATGGACCGATATTATGTTAAATGAGGTAATTATTATTCAAAAGGACGTATGGATGCAGAGAATGAATATCAACCGGCTCTATGCTTTTGGGGGTTTCTCTGTGATTTAATCAGCCTTAATCCGACGGAATTGTTTTCAAGTGCTACCATTAATTGTAGTATTCATTGGTGATGATAAGGATGATATGTGGTTATCACGATGATGATGATGATGATGAGGAGGAGGAGGAGGAGGAGCAGGAGGAGTTACCCGGTTGAAGCGTGTTATTTTTGGTTTGTTTTTTTTATAGCTCAAATGGTGTCCTCATAAGTCATACCAGAATGAGACAGTTTCAAAATAAAATATTTATTATACCAAAAGCTGCTTTTTTATATTTATAGCTGTCACATTTTAGAAATTTAACATATTTAAATTTCGTGGGTTTTTTTTAACATATTTAAATTTCGTGGGTTTTTATTATTTGATCTATTATTGAAATTAAAATCGCTCCCGATGCCACTGGCACGAATGTGTTTGTCATTCCAGCAACTGTTAACTTTTTTCGTTAATTAACGTCGTCATCATCATATGACCAATGCTGCTAAAGTTTCTTTCTGATTGATTATCATATGACTTTTAGTTATTGATGTCATAAGTCGATCTTATTGTATCAGATACAGATAGCAGTTTTAGAAAATGTATCTTATTATATCAGATACAGATAGCCATCTTTGAAAATTTAACGCAAAAAAAATATTCTGAACTGATGAGTTATGAGTTCTAAAAAATAAAAAGTTGATACATTTGAGGAAGAGAAGTTTTTTTATTATAATTTAAATTTTATAGGTAGGATCGAAATATGTATTTCAGATTTTTCCTTATTATACATTTTTTTTAATTTTAATAATAAAAAAAAAATAAAAACAACTTTGCTATGATCGCACTAAACAAAAATAATTTTTTTTCGCGTGATAGAATGAAAATAAAATTCAAGTGTTATTTAATATCTGAGATAACTTTAGATAAACTATTTCCGTCGAATCACCTTCAAATTAAACGTTGATCTGTGATAATGTGCAATTTGTTATCTGACCAGAGCATCAACAGACAAACCACTTCTGTGTCAGACATCGTGGCACAAATTGCTGGCTGACTGACACATCCAGAACTTACTGGGGGGGGGGTGACTGCCGCCCTGCCGCCACGTTACAACCCGGCATCTGCTCTTTAAATTCTAACGAAAATTTATGATAAGTATAATAAATATTTTTTAACGAGAAGAATCGACTATTTCACATGCTTCTTTTAATCTATATCATTAAGTAAACTATTATCTGATAAAAAAGGCTACTTGGAAATCAATGTAACTATAGGCTATAGGTACTATACCGATTATGTTCTTACTACCTCATACGGCAAAATGTAGCTTTCTAATTTTTTTTCTGTTTTAATGTTTTTGTTCAAATGAAAGTAAAAAGATAAAAAAAAGATGAGTACTCGAATAGGCTGTGCTGAACTTTCCTCTAAATTGTAGTATTTATGTACAAACTTTTTTTTTAAATTTTTTCATGTTTAAATAAAAGGCGCAAGTCTCATTGGTCGTACTTTAACCCTATGACGTTTAACATACTATCGAGGCTGCTGCTAAGTTTTCAAAACAAGGTCAAAGTTTATATAGGTCGAAATCTTTAAATAAGCTGACGTAGCATTGGATGACCTATAAATAAGCTGACAGCATTGGGTGACCTATACATAAAATGATACTTTCAGGGTTGTGCTGATTTGTGCTAGAAAATCAATTTTGCTTGGCGGAGAATTAATTTTAAAGTAATTAAAATATAATTGAATGAAATTTTTTAGAGTTTAATAAGAATTGACTAAAATTTTACAACCATATCACGTTGTAAACTACTTGCATGAAATAAGTTATAAGCTGTCTGTCACTTTGTCCTAGCTAGCACCCATTTAGTACTTTAGGCACTGTATGCTGCACAACTGTCAATCTGTAGCCAGTAGCACAACCTTTCTACTAGTTTCTACTGACTTAGTAGAAAACATTCCAACAACACTCAAGCAAATTAATGAAAACTATGTAATAATTATTATTAATTACATTGTAATTAATGATAATTAGTTAAAATGCTAAAATATTAATAAACTTTTAAATGTAATCACAAAAATGTCAATAGTAAAGTTGTTTTATTATTAAATAATTTTTCTGTCAATTTTGAACTGTTACCACTAGCTAATCGTCTGATATTAAAGTTTGAAACTAATTTTGATTTATGATTTATAACAATTTCAAAAGAATCAAGAAGAAATTGACCCGAAAATCCTGATACTATAAAGAAATCCTGTCACTATATCTTTTGCCAGAAAAAAAAACTAGTAATTTGAAGCAACAGAAACCCCATAACAAAAGCAAAAGCAAATCATGATGATCTGTTCAACGCATTTTTATTGGGATTGATTTGCAAATAGAATACATCGTAGTTGTTTGAGCAACAAAAACTTCTTTATTTAGATTAACTCGTTAAAAAAAACAAGTTACCCTGCCTGCTGTCTTAGTCAGAGCGAGTTTAACTCAACCGTTGAAAAGAAACACATGCAGCAAACTTAGCAGCGCTGTATTTTATAGCTAAATGTGTTTTTTTAGACTTTTATCAAACTTGTTGTTAGTTAGTATACCAACCTGCATCTGAGTTGAGCAGGCTGATTGAAATTCTAGAATGATGAATTATTCAGTAATCCTATTTCGATTGTCGTAACAAGAATAGAGAAACTGATGATGTAATAAAGCTGTCGGCGTTTTGCTACGGTTGCTATTGAAGTATTTAAAATATAAAATCTGTGTCGGGCTAATGTTTAGTTTAGTTTAGTTTAGTTTAGTAGAAATGAAAGTCATTGCCTGACTGTGAAACTTCGTGTCTCTGTCTTGGCATGACAAGGTTCGATTTATGAGAAAATCTCTTGATATAACATTTATTGTGTGTTAAGAATAAGCCTATTTGGTTGACATATTTGATTATTTTAATTTTAGTTTGACTGTTTTTAACGCGGTTTGAATCGGCCATCTTCAAGGACCAATAATGCCTTCATTAAATCTTCTACACGTGGCAGACTGGTTGATCAGTCTCTTTGTCATCACTCCAGTTCTTCTGGGTTTCTGGTGCGGACTCTTCGAACTTTTCGACTACTATCTGAACAGCGACGCCACTCAGACGCTACGCAACGCAGCCATAACTACCGGCATCGGAGCCAGCTTCTATCTCGCCTACTTCGTTTACCCACTGGTAAATCGCCTCACGGTAAACATCCAGCCACTGACGAGGCACACCCTCGTGACAGTCACAATGCTTCTTGGCGCCATACCCCAAATGGCTTACTATAAAGGGATGTGGATGTTTGCCTACTGGTTCTTGGAGCCCGAGAGTTGGAGAGTAAATCTCATAGCCTGTGCTGGATGCTTCGGATTTAAAGTCATTACAGGAACAACGTCGGGGCTTATTTTCCCGCCGTTTTCTTGCAGTGTCGATTTGTGTCCAGACGTCATGAGTCCGAAAAGTTTTTTTGGCGGAGAGGTAACATTTTTTTGGATCTTGATTATGATTTTTTTCTTTATTTCTTTAGGAGTATTTTTAATAATAATAATAATATATTATCGTTTCATTGTCTAAAACCATTTCTAAAAAAATAATTGTATTAATTTTTCTCCTGTTTAATAAACAAAATTTTAAGAGATATATAATTTTTTAAGTTCTTGATTTGAGCTTTCTTAAACGCAGCTGACACATTTCTATAGTTTTCTTTTGCTGTTTATTAATTTTGTCTCTTTGATCCCAAAATAAAGCACATTGTGTTTGGTTTCTAATTCAATAATTTGAATAATTTTATAGTTTAATTATTTATGTTTGTATTTATTTTTTTATTTTCCTCATAGTACCCAGGTCTCAAGGCAGTGCCATTGATCAAATACGCGTTAGGATCGGCTGTTTCTGTTTTCATATCAACCTCGTTCACAGTGTTTTGTTGGTCCTCCGGACTTTGTCTTGTTAATAAATTTGAATTCAAAGGTGATAAAACTCTGTACACCATGCTAGGAATTAGTACTGGCGTAATCGTCGTCATTTTCTTACTGGAAATTCCAGTTTCAAGGCTAAAACGATACCTACTCGAGCCTAGTAAGTCTTCTGCAAAACGTCAAGTCGATACTCCTACCTCCGTTAACAACAGTCTACCTCAAACAAGCGAAAAACACTCTGAGAATTCTTCGGCATCACAGAACGGAGTAACAACGGCGGTGCAAACGCTGGAGATAGACCAAAACCAGGAGGCGCTTGACTCCAAACGAAAAGTATCAAAACTGTCTTGGATTCGTAGAAGAATTGCTCATTCAATGTTCGATTCGCTGGTGAATTTAACGATTTTCGCTTCGGAACTATTTCTCTATTATTTCGCTTGGTTGCTGTACGATCGGATCTTCTTGAAAGAGCGCTTTTACGGAGCAGCACTTTCGTGTGCAGCAGGTGCTCTGCTGTTGAGTCTTCTTCAAATCACGAGTTTATTCGGGGCCACCAGCGACTGTAGCGATTGGTTCAGAGAGGTGGAAACGACTGCGGACAGATCCGAAACTGAAGTTAAGAACGAGGGTCTGTACCCGAATCTGTACGCCAGATATTTAAAGGACTACTTTAAACCGACTTACGTTCAAATTAATTTATAATTGTGCACGTGTAATACTTTATTTTTTTAATTCGAGATATTGATTTTTGCGTAATAAAGTCTTATTTTTGTGCTAATTGTTTTATTTTGACTTCGGTAAAAGGACTCAAAATAGCTTACATTTGTAGGGTTTTTTTTATTGAATATTATATAACTTACCCTTTGACTGACAAAGGTCATTCCTAGTGACCTAAAGGCACGCATATTCAAGAATCCAAAAATGGCTTTTCGTCTAATATTCATGCATCCTGTTTGCTTCTCTAAATGGTTTTGTTTACTTGCGTATTTGTTTGGGTCAGCAAATCAAGATTTGGTCTTCTCTGATAAATTAGAAAAAAAACTAAACTCTTTGGGACTCTGCATATTAGGAATTAGATTTACAATTCTGTGTACAATGCACCTGAAAAATTGTGAGCTTTTCTGGCAGATTTGAGTTCTGCGAGTGCAAAGTATACACAGCACAATTTTGCAGTAGTTGCAAACAAAGAGAACTTAGAGGAAAGATGATGCAAACAAAAAAGAAATATAACCGCCATAAACAATCAAAATAAAGTAAATAATTTCTTTCGAAAAACATGTCACTGACGATTCTGGAGTTTGGTGTATGTATGAAGGTCATTTGTATCAGGTCATATAAGCACCATCCACAATATATATGATACTAGATATAAATCAATTTAGATAAAATCTTGTCAGACGTTTTCGATGAGAGCCCAATTGGTAAACTAAAAGAGCTATAAAAATGGTGCGTCGGTATTTTTTCCATTTAAAAAATCGGTTGTTTCCATATTTCTGATTTTTGGAAGAAGACAGTTTTGCATCTGAGACGGTAAATATTTAATTTGTTGATTGTAAGATTATTACTAGTACTGCATCATCCTGCACGCCAAATTATAAGACTGTTTATAGATGGAGACGAATGATGGAGACCCAACTTTTGCTTTTTTCCTTGCAGTGACAAAAAAGAACAAACATAAGATAAAGATAAAGATAAAGTCAACGTTGTTGTTTACAAACAAAAACACTCCAGCCAAACTTAAAAACTAAATTTATCGGATTTGCCTTCTTTGGCATACAGAAAAAAGCGAGAAAATCGTATGCTGATTTCTAGTAGAATAGGGCTTGGATAACTACATGAAAATCTTACGAGTAATTCAGTTATTTTTTTTTAACTGCGATATAGTTTATTCGTAACAAGAAGATACAGTAAACTTTAGTGTGAGAAGGTCCCAAGCTTTGGACAGAGTAAGATGGAAAAGGAACACAGGATGATCAAACTATGATCTGAAACTTAAAAAACATTGGTATTTTTACACGCTGCAATGTTTTTCTTTCAAATACAATAATTAGAGAGCTTTAATGAAAACAAATATCAGGTTTTCTGTCCAAAAGATAGAGCAAGAAGATACAGCTACTTGAACTGCAAGTTGTGACTTGACGAGGATCAATAATAAGATAATAATCAATAAAAATAAGAGAGCTACAATGAAAACAAAAATATCAGGTTTTCTGTCCAAAAGATAGAGCGGGAAGAAACAGCTACTTGAACTGCATGTCGTGACGAGGATCTAAAATTATTTTTTAACAACAAAATTTATTGTTGCGCGGAATGAACTTTTTGAGTTTTCTGGTAGAATGTATTATTTAAAGTATTTTGGATTTGTTTAAGATTTTAACTGAGAAGCACCAGTTTTAGTTGTTTAATTGTTTTTTTTTTTGGTTTATTCTGGACAAATTTAAGAGCTAACTAGCACGCGTCAGCTTTATTCAATAAACAAACAATCGTACGACACAAAAAAATTCACATAAAACTAGATCTTTGGAGGTCAGAAAAACAAAATTTCAACCAACAAAACCGTAGCGGAAACAGCAGAAACAAATATTTTGAAACTTTGATCAATTTCACACCTATAGAATTTTATTTACAAGTTCACCTTTATCACTTAGACGGCCTTAGAGAGCCAAAGTTTATCTCTGTTCAATCTTTTGTTTTTGATTGTTCCAGAAACTGGAGAGCAGCCTGCGTGAATACCGCCAAACGTTTTGTCACGGTTTTTTCTTAGATTTACGACTCCATGTATTAAGTTAGTCCTTTTTTTTTATAACAGTTACCACTCTTTGAACTCTGGCTCACGAATATTTGGTTACGTGGGCAATTGCTATCTTATAAATCTGCGTCGAATATAAAAGGATAGAAGACTATAATATTCGTCTATTTTAACTTCTACTTTTTAATAAATATTAATAATTTTGCATAAACAGAATATCTTATATTTCAGTTTTGTACAACTCAAATACATATATATATCACACAAACTAAAGCCTCAATTCAAAACAGATTTTCCAGCAATGGCGTCTTTAAGTCTCCTTCACGCAGCAGATTGGTTGATCAATCTGTTCGTCATCGCCCCTGCCATTCTGGGTTTCTGGTGTGGAATTTTCGAGCTGCTCGATCAGTTTCTGAACAGCGACGTAACTCAGGTGCTACGAAATGCATCCATCACTACAGCTATCGGGGCCAGCTTCTACCTGGTTTATTTCATATACCCCGTTGTAAACCGCCTCGTGGAGAACATTCACCCGGTAACGAAGCAAGTTATTGTTACCATCACCCTGTTCGTTGGAACGATACCCAACATGGCACATTGGAAAGGTCTCTGGATGTTCACGTATTGGTTCTTAGAGGACGCGAGCTTGAAGATGAGTTTGGCTGCCTGCGCGGGTTCTATTGGCATGAAAATACTTACTGGGACCATGGCGAGCATGATATTTCCTCCGTTTGCCTGCGGCGTTGACACCTCTCCAGATATCTTGAAACCAAAAGATTTTTTCGGCAACGAGGTAAAGCAGTTTAATACTGGATATATGATTCGCAATAATTTTTTTTTATATTTGATTTAATGTTATTTTTCCTACCATTAAATATTGTAAAATTTGTAATATAAAACATTTTATTTTACTTTTCGTTTAGTACCCCGGTCTGAAAGCTGGTAAGCCGCTGATCAAGTACGCACTCGGCTCAGCCATTTCCGTTTTCTTCTGCAACTCGCTCACCATTACCAGCTGGGCAAGTGGTCTGTGCATTGTCGACAAATTTGGACTTAATGATACTAAAACTTTGTGCATCATCCTTGGAATCAGTTCAGTTCTTGTTCTCGTCATCTTCCTACTGGAAATACCAATGGCCCGATTGAAACGGTCGCTGTTATCACTTCCGCGTATGTCTTCCAGCCAACGCTTGTACGTTTCAACTGTTCCTTCTAGCCAGGCTCCTGGAATAGACGGAAATCGTTTAGAAAGCGTTTCATCGCTTCAAAACGACCCGGCGGCAGTGGAAGTAAAAATAAATACGAATGGAAGCGATCGAAAGGTTTCCAGATTTCGGTTGAACTTAAAAAAATTCGTAGTCATACTTTTTGATTTAATTGTATTTTTAATTGTTTTCCTGGTCGAGATGTTTTTCTTCTACGCTGCTTGGGCTCTGTACGAGCACGTCTTTCTGAAGGAGCGCTTCTACGGCGCAGCACTTTCGTGTGCCCTCGGTGCACTGATCTTGAATCTCCTCCAGATCGTATGCATATTCGGCGGCACCGGCGACTGCAGCGACTGGTTTAAAGCTGCAGACGCCGCTGAAGTTGAAACTCAAACGGAAAACAAAGCTCTTCATCTGTACCCGAATTTGTACACGAGAACCTTGAAAAGTCTATTTAAGCCTGTGTACGTATAAACTATATATCAAATGAAGATGAGGATAGTAAAATTCAACATTTATTTTTTCTGTAATTAATTTTTTTTATAATTTAAATTAAACTGTAATCAAGTGTTGTTTTTCTCGGATCAATTTGAGTGCGAATTAAAAACCGGTTCATTATTATACGTTTTTTTTGTTAAAAAAAAACAAGAACCCTTAAAAACCCGGTCAAAACCGGGTAGCCTTATTATGAACTATATAGCAGATATTAACTAATTTTTAAGCAATAACTTTAAATAAACATCAAAACTCTTGAGCAGTACAAAAAACAAAACAAATAAATTTTATAAAAGAAGCATAATGTGTTTGCAACATACTTGTTTTCGAGCCATATTTATTAAAAAGTAGACTATTTTAAAAGGACTAACGTTGAGAGAGCTGTTTGGTTAGTTTTTTTTTTAAATAGATTGCGGTCTTGCTTCAAACTTGCTCAAAGGAGCATATTGTATATGTATATGAACAACTCCAAAGTGATACTTTAAAAAATTAAAATTTTTCAAAATATTTACAAAATATTTATCATTGATATTATATCGCTGGTGTTGCACAACACTAAAATATAAACAAGCATTAATGTAAAAAAAATATTTTTATTACATTGCTTTAAAGTTAGCAAAAAAAGAAAAAACTTTATTAAATTCAAATTTTTAAAGTTTAGGAAGTAACCCAAAAACTTGTTTCTCTCTCCACCAATTATGTCACTGAGAATACTTCACGTGGTAGACTGGCTGATCAGTCTGTTTGTCATAACTCCAGTCCTTGTAGCATTCTGGTGCGGAATCTTCGAACTTTTCGACTACTATCTGAACAGCGATGCCACTCAGACGCTACGCAATGCAGCCATCACTACCGGCATCGGAACCAGCTTCTATCTAGCCTACTTCGTTTACCCACTGGTGAATCGCATCACGGTAAACATCCAACCAGTTATGAAACATAACATAGTAACTGTGACAATTCTCTGCTGTGCAGTGGCGCACATGGCGTATTGGAAAGGTCTTTGGATGTTCACGTACTTGGTCTTAGAACACTCAAGCTGGAAACAAAACTTGGCTGCCTGTATTGCAAGTATTGCGGTGAAAGTCCTGACTGGAAGCACTTCGGGTATGATTTTCCCTCCTTTCTCTTGCAGCGTTGACACCTGCCCTGACGTCATGGAACCGACAGATTTTTCTGGAAAAGAGGTAATTAAACTTTAATTAAATGGTAGTCAGAATTTGGTTGTTTATAAGTTGTTTGTCATTTTTGTATTGTCCTACTTTACTTAAGTTGTCTAAAATAACATATTTAAATTTTTAATCTATTTTTCATAGTACTATTTTTCTTATACATTTTTATTGCATTTTTATCACTAAATGAGCAGTTGCAAACCTCGCTTCAAAAATCTAGTGTTTATATATTTATAACAAATTTTCAAATACTTTGTTTAAATTTTTGTCATTTTTTTGTTCATATCAATTTCATTTGTTTTTTAAAGATTAATAGAACATACATTAATACTTTTTTTCTTGTATTTTAATAGTTTCCAGGTTTCCATGCAAAGCCCTTGACCTTGTACTCGTTAGGATCAGCTGTTTCAGCTTTCTTTTTGAATTCTTTCACGATATTCAGCTGGGCATCTGCGTTCTGTCTACTTGATAAGTTCGGACTAGATAAAGATAAAAATGATACTCTGTACATCGTGCTAGGCATTAGTTCAGCCATCGTAGCTGTAATGTTTCTACTTGAGGTTCCGTTAGCCAAATTTAAACGTTTCCTGCTGAAGCCACGCGTTCCTGCTATCCTTCAATTGGCCATTCCGCTGGCTTTAAACAACAAGCTTTCTTCAATTAGTGACGATTTTTCGGACTATGTTTTTGCACTCGATTATGGCAAGGACAGTGATGAACTTGTGGACTGTCCGAAGGTTTCAAGATCTTGCTGGAGTTCGAGAAGATTTGAAAGTTTTTTATTTGATTCAGTGCTCAATTTAATCGTTTTTGTACTTGAAATTGTACTATTTTATTCTTCAACTGTACTGTATGCTCGGCTGTTTTTTAAGGCGAAATTTTACGGTGCGGCGCTATCGTGCCTTGTTGGTGCACTGCTCCTGATTCTTTTGCAAATCACGAGCTTGTTCGGAGGCACTTGTGGTCCTAGCGATTGGTTCAAAGTTTTTAACAGGGATACTGATGAAACCGAAACCGAAATGGAAAAAGAACTGAACCTGTATCCGAATCGGTACACGAGATATTTGAAAGATTATTTTAAATCAACATAATGGTAAACTGATTAAAAATATGTATGAATTTTTTACATTTAATAGAAGACAATAATCATGCTTTTTACTTTAATTTCTTCCTAATAAAATGTATTGCCAATATGGTTTGACAAAAAACGCAAATTAAATTTTTATTAAATAATTTTGTTATTTTTATAATAATTTAATTCATATTGTGCCTATTGCAACAACTTTACAATTTTCTGCATATAGCTTAAGCTTGTTTAATTTATGTTCTTTGGGTTTTTCCGTTTTGTGGAAACCTGGAAAAGAGGTTATTAACGAATTAGCTCTCTGCTATTTAAGTAACAAGAGATTATGGGCGATTATGATTTTAGAGAAGACGATGATCTTTCAAGTACTATAACTCATTTACCGGCGGATTCGTCCGTAAATGGTCCTCAATCCGTTGTTGACCAACAAATCGGTTTGTAACCTTTCTTTCTTTAACTAACTTCTAATATCCATGTCCCAAAGAAACAACATTTATTTTTTTGTGTAGAAATAATGAAATCTCTAAAATAGTTTTGATTCTGTTTATATTCAGTAAATTTTTCAAGTCGCAGTAAGAAAACGCCATCATAAATAAAAATTAAAGTATGTGGGGTGATCAATCTATTTTTTTCATCAAGACAGAATATTTTCTAAACCTATATTCTGAGTTTCCATTTAAATGAAAACTTAGTAGCAGGATTTTTTGAAAAGTTATTAATAGTTCAGTCATAGCTGCTAATTTTGCACTTGAATTCTTTCAATAAATCAATATAAACTTATATAGCGTCTTTTTGTAAATTCAAAGCTGCTCTATATTTATAAATATAAACAAAACACTATTCTAATACAATAATTGCCAGACATCGATTTGCGAGCGGACGACGAGCTAGATAGTACAGTTCCCAATTTGCCAGTGGATCTTTTTGTCGGTGGTTCTTCATCGTCTACTCTTGAAATTGGTCTCTAATTTTTCAGATTAGGATGAAAATAAGGGTTTTAAATATAAAATCATAAATAAAATGATTAGTTTTAATTAAAACATGTTTAATATGTTTATCTTTAATTTCAAGTTTTTAATGTTGTTTAATTTTTACATTTACAGATGGATCAGTAGTCAAGACACAATATGGTAACATGATTTTGAAATATCTATGTATTTATCACAGTTTTCTATGATCGGAAATTGTCGGTGTTAAGCTTGCAGTATATCTTTTAAAGTTTCTATGCTTATCATATGATAAGCTTTCTTTGTCAAATTTATAATTGGAAATATTAGTATTGTTGGTTATAGGAAAAATAAGTAATTGTTAGTTTGTCTAAACTAAGTGCAATAGTGAACTGGTTAGGTACTATTGCTAAATAGAAAAGATATTTACCTGGTGTTTTCTTACAACAGGGATATGCATAAGTTATGCAAATTTGTTAGATAAAGTATAAAAATTGCGTTTCAATAAAGAACTTCAAAATCACTAAATAAATAAATTTGCATTTTCAATCCAGATAAAAAACCTGATTACAATTTCCGAGATGATGATGATGATGAAACATACGTAAAACAACCTAGCAATACGAGTGGTGCTACCGGTAGGGATTATTTCTGCTTGTTATATGTAAGAGGAAAAAACTAACCCATAAAAACAAAGTTTTTATTATAAATCCTTTATATACGATCCTAGATTTTTAATTACTAATTCCTTTTACAGCCCAGAGCCAAATTCAAAAATTAAAAATCCGTTAAAATTTGGTGTTTTTTGAAAAACTTAATTATACAATATCCGATCAAACTGAAATTTTGATAGATTCAATTGTCTCGCAGCCCAAGTCGATGTGCCAAATTTCAGCTCGATCGGATAACGGGAAGTGAGTTAATTTTGAGACTCAAAGTTTGTGACCGACAGGAAGACAGACGGGAAGACAATCGAAAATAATATAAAGGATTTAAAAAAGAAAATTGGCTATAAAATAATTTTCATGAATATTGTTTAAAAAAATTTTAATTATCAATGTTTTTGATGGTTTAATTTTTTTTAGAAATTATTTTTTTATCTGTGTCTTGTTGAGATATATTTATTATTTTTGTTATATTACGTGTTAAATTAATTTTACAGCTTCCGTGAAAAAAGCAAGCAAAAATAAGAAAAAGGAAGAATCCAACGTATGCATTTTCAGTACTTATTATTATCTGCTCTTGTATTGTATTAGTTTATTTTTGTATACATTGATATATATTCAATTGTGTTGGTTACTTTCTCTTCACTTTGGAATTTTTTCTAGATAACTCATAATTAGTAATGTCATTCAACTTTTTATTCCTGTTTTTACGGTAAAATTTATTGCTATCGGCATTCGGAAAAAATATTTGTTTTAAATAAATAATTAATAAGTGTTAAATCAATAAAAATAAATCCAATAAAGATGTTTTTAAGTTAAATTTTGCAACAATTTAATTTTTCTAGAAAAACGGCAGCAAGAGTACAAACATCTCTATGGAGAACAATTTGCTTCAAATACATCTAACTGGTAGATTAATTCTTTTAACTTTTTGTTGTAATTGTCTATTTCTCTTGTTTTTTTTCTCTTTGAAATGAAAATTTGATGATATTTAACGTGGCGTTTAGTCAAAAGTTAGACTTCAAGGCCACGGAAAAAGTTTATCAGTTTCTGCAAAAGTTTTCTTTGAAGAAACTGACAATTTTTTGTCAAACTAAGATATATTTTAAACATTTATTATTATAAATGTATATGTGTAATACAATCATGTAATATATTTGTTTTACTGTAATAAGTTTTTCAAAAGATTTATAGTATCAGTTGGGCTGCACAAATCAACCGTATAGATTTTTATTGCTTCTAAAAGGATTTGGTTCCAGGAAATAAATGGAAATTCAGCTTTTGTTAATTCATTCACTTACAATTTAGTGCATGTCCTGCTTATGAGAGAATGGACTGTGCCTTCAAGAAGATCCATCTTGACTTACCAGGCAGAGATATTGTTAGAATCTCAAAACATCATTATTCTCATTGTTTCCTAAAGGATGGTTGGACACACTCCAGATCACTTGCAGTCACTACTGAATGAAATAGGATATGTCCATTCATTCATCAAATGAACCAGCAGCAGGCACACTTCAAACTCAAATTGTTCACAGTTAGTAACATTAATGGAAACCAGAAACCCACATCAGTCATCATTCAGTGTGACTTGTGGAAGAAAAGAGAGGAGTGAGAGAGACAGATGGAAGAGAGAGAGAGAGAGTTTAAGAAGATGGAGAGACCTACAGAGAAACTTGACACTCAAGCAGTGCATGTAATTAGCCATTTTTCTTTAGAGTTCATTTGATGCCATCATGTAAGGTGGTACATTCAGCCAGTTGGTTCATCTTGGGTCAACAGAGCTTATAATACCTTCCAATAAGAGATTTTTTGTTGATACCATAAGGACAGTGATGGGCACTTTAACTACTGTAGTTGTAACTACTGTAGTTATAACTACATTTATAGTAGTTACATGGTAGTTATAACTACTTTTGTTTTTGAGTAGTTGCCATGTAGTTATAACTACTTTTATGATCTAGTTTGGTAGTTATAACTAGTCTAACTACTTTGACTTAGCGCTGTAACAAAATTATTAAAAAGCCAGATAATTTAAAAATATAATCTAAAGCATCGAATGTTCAATCACTGAAGGATTATCCATTTGTAGAATGAGCTTTCATAAAAGCCAATTCTACTCTTCCAAGCATGGCTGGTATGATTTTGACACCTCGAAGGTGCAAAATGAGTGACACTTTATTTGACCGTATGGTTCCAGTTTTAACAAATTTTGAACTTTGTCATTCAACCTTTATGTATCAATAAACACTTTGTTTTTCTAAAATTTGCTTAAAAATACTTTGTTTTTATTATATTTGCTTAAAAATACTTTGTTTTTACCAATGCTTTTATTAACTCGTCGTCTCTGTTTCTCTGTCTGTCTGTTTCTCTGTCTGTCTGTTTCTCTGTCTGTTTCAAATCTTGCAATCAATTTTTGAGTCACTTCCTGATGATAGATTTTTTTCAAATTTTGCATACATGCTCAAAATAGAAGACAATGCAATATTCAATTATTAGTTTTTACAATAAGTCAATTAATTTAGTTAATTTTAATTAATTTATATATATTTATGTATATGTGTACGTGTGTGTGTTTATTATATTCTTTTATCTAGGAATTTGTGTATATGTGTTTGCAAAAAATTGATTGCAAAATTTGTGTTTTAATTACATATAAGAGCATTGGTTTTAAAAATTCGTTTTTAATTTACTTGTTATTATATTTGCTTAAAAATACTTTGTTTTTATTATATATAGTTAACAATCATTATTATTCTTTAAAAAAATTATTAAATGCAAATTTATTTTTTGTTGTTGTGTTTTTATATCTTACAGTACATGTTTTATAAATATACGAGTAGTTAAAAAGTAGTTGGAAAGTAGTTAACTACTTTAGTAGTAGTTAACAAACTAGTTATAACTACCTCTATTCTAAAGTAGTTAACATGTAGTTATAACTACTTCTGTCATTAGGTAGTTGGTATGTAGTTGTAACTACAATTGAAGTAGTTGGTGCCCATCACTGCATAAGGATATAGATAATGCCATCTTATCTAGAACATTTATGTTTAGACTGATATCAATATTATTATTATATTATTAAACAGTTGGTAATGCAAAATTATTACATTAAGTAATAATAATGAAATCGCGGTTGCTTTAGTAGTTGTATCAGATATTCCGTATGTATTTTATCTAGATTCGAAACATACAATTTCCATAGACGGCTCTCGTAACATCAACATCATGACTGGTAAGAACAACCACGTTCTCGTGAAGACACCGAGTAGTAACATTTCCATAATCCAGTCTAAAGCGGCTGTGCCGGAGGAGCAGGCGGTCAAAAAGAATGAAAACAACAAGATCACAAGTGATTTCTTTTGCATTTATAAGATTACGACATTTGTCTGAGAATTGTCACTTTACGACGGCTTCAAAAAGTTTAATATTCGGCCGGAAAGTGTTTAATATTATAAATCCTGAAATCACCTGAAAGGAGCCAAAGTTCTTAAGTAAGAATTATAAAAAAAAGAAAAGATGAAGAGTCTTTTAGCTTTCATAGACATGGAAAGGTGAAGGTAATTAGCTAAATGTTCGTCAGTTATCGACTATGATGAGATGAAATCTGGTTTTGAACCACTCACCTGCTGGAGATTGCTCAGACAACCACTGTATTACCGATTTTAGGAATTAGTTATACGTTCGGAATAAGATCATCAAAATAAATTATTTTTAATATTTTAAACAGTCCCTAAAGGCATGATCAGTCTAAGTGCTGCATTAAATGTCACGCACCTTGTAGCTCCAAAGTGGAAACTTTTGGGTCGCTGGTTGGGCATGACCGATACCGAACTGGAGACCATTCGATACGACAACTACATCGACGGTGTTCAGGAGATCTGTTACAAAATGCTGTTAAGCTGGAGGGAAAAGCATTCCGACGAAGCAACTTATATGAAACTCGGCAAAGCTCTCTTGAAAATCGAGGAGCCCGATGTGGTGAAAAAGCTCCAGGAGTTTAAAGAGGAAAACTAAAGATTCGGTTGGATGAAGATGTGTTCTGAATGTCTACTGGGAGATCGTTTTTGTGAATAAATTTCTTATGTTTTGATATCTGGCTTGTCTCAAGTTCTTATAGCACAAACTCGATCGTAAAAAAAACGAAACAATAAAATATACATTTATATGTTTAATATTTTTTTATAGATTTTCAATAATTACATGTAACGACGAGACATGTAACACAGGAAAACAAAAAAAAAGTATACATAACAAAAACGTGATAATAAATTAATAACAATAAGGAAATAAGTTATCTTCAGACGACATCGTCGTCTAAAACGGTCGCCATATGTGTCCGTTGGAAACGTTTTCCTTACTGGACTCCGACTTCGATGGTGTCGTGGCAAAGCTGGGACGGTTCGCGAGCATAGAAGTATTCGATATTTCTGCGAAGTGCCGTGGGTACCCGTACGGATGCTGCTTACCCAGATTAACTGTTGATTTCTCAGAAAATGGGATGCGCATGGCGACGGCGGCGTCGACTTCTCCGGCCGTCCCGCATCGCCGCTTGCGTGGTTTCAGACTCGTAAAAGCTGATCGGTTCTCTTGATCGTTACTCGGGTCGTCCGGCTGGGGGGTATATTGGAGGGCGAGGTGCTTATTTACGGCATCGGTGTTGTGTCTGGTTGTTAGTAGGGGCATGCTTGGGACGCTGCTGGATTTCTGTAACGTTGTTTGCTTTTGGCGTGCTTGCAGCTGTTCTAGGAAGACTTGTTTGGACAGGGCCTCGGCGTTGCTGGTCGATCGGATGATCTCCGAGGCATCCGCGAAACATGCGTTGTAACCGGCAACGTACTGGTTTGTTTCAGACCAACCTGTAGTATTGGAAAATAAGAGAGAAAAAATATTTAAGTAAAGTGATTATTACATATTAATTAAGATTATTAGAGAGAATCGTTAGTTTATTTCTGATTTGAATGTATCAATAAATGTTGGGATAACAACTTGATTGCAATGTTTAAAAAAAGAAGGAAAATATTTTGTTTTGTTTACCATTTAAACGACTTTCTTCAAGCTGCTTCAATCTCTTTACTGTTAACTCCAAGATGTCTGCTTTCTCGAGTTTGGTTTGGCTCTGAAAACGATGAAATGTTTCGTTTAGTTAATCACGATTTGGTCAGTTCAAAAAGTATTTATTTCAACTACTTGACCCTGTCCTAGATAGACATCTCCGATCTAACAAAATGTCTATATATATTAATACAACAACGAGATATCAATATCAATAGATAGATCCGTATTTATCAAAGTGCGTCTGCCGACCCCACTTCATTGATTAGGAGTTCGAACTTCTTTGATGTCGTCAAACAACCAGTTTGGTGCACGGCAAACGAAAGCCAGATTTAACTTCCTCTACTACAAACACAAACTAACTAGAAGAGCCGCTAGGCAATTATTACACCCCCCAGGATAATGTCGGTTTGCCTAGCTTTCTTACGCAACGCTTCCACTTCTAATTGTCATCGCCGGTGTTAACGATCGTTGTACATTGTGTCTCCCTGCGTGGCGATAATTGCTTGGAAAATTTCCAAACAAGAAGCCTGCCGCTAGTGAAAGCACCAACCCCCTATAGCGGCGCTACCTATACTCCGTGGAGAACCAGATGGGCCATAGCACGTGGTGCAAGAGGCGACCCGCTATGATTCCAGAACGCTGATGGACTTTTAATGGGATGACAGTGACGTAAGAATTAGATATGATATGAAAAGTAAACTACTTGGGCTGATGTCGTGGTCCAGTAGTTGTCAGTTGTGAATTTAAAGTTTCGGTTTGATGTCGCTTACAATACGCGATTGCGTCGTTAATTTGCAACTTGAGTACAAATAATAACTATCTATCTATCTATCTTTTTCATCATGCTGGTAGATAAGATGAATAGGCCATTGTCTTGTGAATCTCTGTGCAAGAAATATATCGTACCTATACGTCTCCGAGAGTGTTGAACGAGTGATGGAGTTTTCAAAATTGTACCTAATTGTTTTCATCTAATAGAACAAAAGAATCAATCATCAAACAATCATTTTCACTTCTAGCGGCGTTGCTTATTACTGGCTGGGTGTAATGTATTAGTTTGCACCGAAATGTAGTTTGATTCAATTAACAAGCTAATGTAACAGTTTGTATATAATACGCATATATACTGCATCACACTCTCTAGGTGTTCTAAAGAGAAACAAGTCTATACATACAGCAGGCCATAAGTATAATTATCTATTTTCGTTTGTATTTCATTCAGTTCTTTATACGAATCATTCCGCCTGATTAGCTAACGAAATCAAGTCCTTTGAGATGAGGAAGTCGTTTGATAATAATACGCCAGCCGTCACATCCTTACACACATACATACATACATACAGACAGACAGACATACATGAATGTATAGATAAAGTTGAGAAAGACGTGAACTTGGAGGATGATATCAGCTGATATTTGGTTTTAAGAATTTTATTCTATCTTCTCCATCTCTCTATCTTTTCCTCTCCAACACACGGAGACTGACTTTTTCTTTGCAAAGGAAACAACAGGTGATGCAAAGTAATGATTTAGGATGGTCATTGTTTCGCCGCGCTAATATTGAAACTGGATATAGAGACAAGGAACGGTGCTAAAATGCAGTTCGGTATTCTTGCAAGCATGAAAAAGAAAGGCATACATTCAAAAAAAAAATTATCAATAACTTTCATATACATCCTCACATTCCTTCAGCACAATTTTGAACACACAGTCTGTCAATCTCTGGATCAACACGTTAACAAAAACAGTGATTCCCTTTCCATGTTCATGTAAAGTAACAGTTATGGAGGTTCTTACGCTTAAACGCGCTAATCTCATCTTGTATGCGTCTTACGTTTCAACTTCCTTTACTCTAGAGAACACTCGTTCAGCCGTGATTAAGCTTATGATTGATGACTTCAGCTTTAGTGATTGATTAGCTATAGACCGATAAGTAATCGTTGATTGATCGGCAAAGCCATTGATGTGTCGGGTATTGATCGGGTTGTATATATATTATCGGATGATGAAGCTACGGCGATAGGAATAGGCTAATTAATGAAAAGAAAAAGTTTCACACTTACATCTAGCGGCTGGCTCGAGGCTGCTGCTGCTGCTGCTAAACTTTCCCCAGACGCTATGGAGCCGAAACGGATGAGCAGCGATTTCAACTCGTCCAGGCTGCCGTTAATCCTCTCCCGGCGTTTCTTTTCCACAATCGGCTTGTTGATCTGTTGAAATTAGAATTAATAGCTGCTGTTGTTAGTTAGCTGGCCGCAAATAAATTAGCTCCTAGTGACGAATATTTTCAAATTTGACGAGTTAATCAGTTTCAAGTTATACGAGTCGAGTCATCTGTTAGCGGCAAGTAAATCAGCTGTTTGAGCCAAAGTTTCGAGAAGAGTATCTATTAGTAGTGATACTCCATTAGTAAATTATTAACTATGAGGTTTTGGCAAATAGATAATTGTTTGCGTCATAGTTGTACCTACGTAGTCCCGGGGTAGGTACAATGGAGATGGGTTAGGACTTTTTGCCCGACCGGGAGAAAGATCTGTTTTGTTAGCAGTGGGCTATTCCTTTAATCTTAGTCGCGCCCAGCTATACGGCATACACAACTCCTCGGGGGCAAAGCTAGGAAGTCGGGGCTCATTTGAAGTTTAATTGTGAAAATTAGAATATGAAATGTGCACAATGATTTTATTGAATTTTGGTTTGCCATCAGTAGTGTCAACTAGTTTTTAATACAAAAAAGTAAAGATGTTAATAACTTAAAAGTACAGATGTTAATAACTAAAAAGTATAGATGTTAATAACTCAAAAGTACAGATGTTAATAACTAAAAAGTACAGATGTTAATAACTAAAAAGTACAGATGTTAATAACTAAAAAGTACAGATGTTAATAACTAAAAAGTACAGATATTAATAACTCAAAAAAAGTTACCTTTCTCAGCTCTGCTGCTGTCAGTTTAGAGTTTCTCCTGGACCTCACTTGGTCTTGTTGTTGCTGATCTCCCGAGTAAATGCTGCTGGAGTGGCTGCCATTGGAGTTGTTGGTGTAAATGGAAGTCATGTCGGTTGACATTCTGCCGTTGTTTAAGAAAACAATAAGTTAAAGATTCAAATTACATCCTATATAATTATATTTGATTTTCAGTGTGTCTTACATCGTTTAATACTTAGCAGAATAATGAAGTGAATCTTATCAGATGGTATCTTTTTTACGAGGACATTTACAAACATTCAGAGTTTAAGTCTAAGCGGTTTTTTTAGTTTTTCAAGCACAAAAAAGTTAGTTGGCAATAGTACAATGAAAAATGAGAGTTAATAATAGTATAAATGGAAAAACTTTGCTCATACTCGGAAAGGAATCTCCGTCGCAGATGCAAACAAAGTGACGAGTTAAAAATCCGTGTGATGCGTATTATAATTATTAATTAATTATTAACTAATTATTAATAATATTATTATTATATAACTCTTTTAACACTAAGAAATCGATTCGCGATTATATACTAGATATAACAACAACACGCTTTCGGCACGAGCTACAACTTCTCCGTGTGATAGAAGTTAAATTCAGGACGGAAAGTAGTGAATCGGCCTTATATATAGAAAGTAGAAACATATCTTACGGTGTGGGTGGTGCTCAAAAGAATTCCTTTACTTTCTTTTTTCTTTCTTTCCCTCTTCCTCTGTTCCCTCTCTCTCTCTTTGATTGAATCGGAGATTTGTAAAGGTATCCGGTTAGCACCTGACCGACAAATGAGCAGCGTTCCTTCTCCTCCAAGCCACGCCCTTCTCACTTTTCCCGCCTCTCGGTAGAACTGGCGCGCGCACTCACACACGCGTACATACGCTAGCACACTGGCAAACTTCGCTAGGCTCGCGAGCTCTCTAATAGCTAACCGCCACACGCAAGTGCTACTGTAGTAGAAAAAATAAAACTTCTCGAATATCGTCTATTTAGCCCTGGCCTCGACTTTCCGTAGAGGGGAAGCAGTGATATAGCAGCACAAGCGAAAAGTTGACGCGTCAAAAAAACTTTTAATTGTCGCCTTTATCTTTTCAGAGCTTAAGAACGTTGAGCAATCGCGACAACTGTACCTGACGATGGCAACTTAATCACGTAACATGGCACAGTTATGTGACACATATTAAATACTCCCTGATTGGCTGAACAATTCTGTTATTTGAACTGAACTAGATTATTAGTTACATTTAAATTACAATTAGGTTTGTAATAAAAATGTTATTAATAAGTTGTATAGTGCAATGGCGCGAGTTTTAATTTAAAGGCTCTTTTTGATCGTGTTAAAAGCTGTATTTAAATGAGGGTTCGACAATGGCGTTAAAAAAGAGGGGGCAAAAATCTTTAAGGTCAGGTCAACCTAATAACATTACAAATCGAGTCTGTCGTTAACCCTAAGTGCGATCTAACACCAGGCGCCCTAGTGAACGAATCCGCATAACGGAATTAGCAGTTGTTGCGTAACAGAGAGCCAATTACGTCCGTGACAACAAATCCGCATGTTTGCAGTTCGAACCCAGCTGGGCGCCTTTGAAGCAGCAAAGGCTCGCTAGAGCTGTAAAAACTTTTTTAGAGATATTTTAATAGAGAGACACGCACGTAGGTTGTAATCGTACGTATACGTGTACATTGTTTGTACGCGTACAACTAACTACGTACATGTAAAGAAAATGTACATGTAAAGAAAATGTACATGTAAAGAAAATGTACATGTAAAGAAAATGTACATGTAAAGAAAATGTACATGTAAAGAAAATGTACATGTAAAGAAAATGTACATGTAAAGAAAATGTACATGTAAAGAAAATGTACATGTAAAGAAAATGTACATGTAAAGAAAATGTACATGTAAAGAAAATGTACATGTAAAGAAAATGTACATGTAAAGAAAATGTACATGTAAAGAAAATGATGTAATTTGATGACGTAGCGTGGTGGAAAAAGAAAGTACAAGATGTACACGAGTAGATGCTTTTCCTTTTCTACTTCAAAACTATAAGAATTAGGTGGAAAAGTTAAACTTTTGTATACGACTTTTTTTGTCAGATATTTCATTTCGCTTTTATGGTTTCTTTTAAAAAAGTTTAATAATAATAATTAAAAATTACTAAAAAATTATATATATTTATTATCTGATATGGAGGAGCCGAAGGGACATCGAAAAATACAGAGAGACAAAGAAATATGGAAAGAGAAACACAAAGAGAGAGAGAGAGAGATATCTAGAGGTTTCAATATCATTCACGACCAACCAAAGACATCTGTCTTTTTATTTACCGTCTCATTACGTGCGCATCATTAAGAAAGCATGCGCCTTCAGATGACCAGTGCCGATGTGAGGCGAGGTGGTCGAACGCGCGCCCCACTCTTCTGGGCTGCTGCTGGGCTGTGTGCGCCCGTCCCCCCTTACGCGTGTGCCATGGACTGTCGTGTGGTTGTATGGAGACGTGTGTGTTCGCTTCTATCTGTGTGTGTGAATGGGTGGGTGGATGTGGTTTATATGTAGTATTGAATTAGTTTTGCATTTGAGATAATTACTGAAAAAAATTTTTTAATGAATTTTAATAAAAGTTAATTTATATAAGTTAAAAAATAGAAGAGAAAGAAAGAGAGAGAGAGAGAGAGAGAGAGAGAGAGAGAGAGAGAGAGAGAGAAAGAAAGGAAGAAAGAAAGAAAAAGAGAAAGAATAAGGGCAAGATTGAGAAATAAAATCAGTGAAAGAGAATAGAAGAATGCAATTAAAATCAAAGACAGCGTACGTGAGTAATAGTAGACTGTCGTGCGTGCATGGAGTCCTCCTAATAATGAAAGACCAACTCCTTCCTCTTGAACGGATGTCCTCCAACATTGCGCAATCGGCAACACTTCATCGCTTCTTTCTTCCTTTCTCTTCCTATCTCTATCTTCTTGTCTGTCTGTCTGTCTGTCTGTTTGTCTGTCTGTTTGTCTGTTTGTCTGTCTGTCTGTTTGTCTGTTTGTCTGTCTGTTTGTCTGTTTGTCTGTCTGTTTGTCTGTCTGTTTGTCTGTCTGTTTGTTTGTCTCTCTCTCTCTCTCTCTCTCTCTCTCTCTCCTCTCTCTCTCTCTCTCTCTCTCTCTCTCTCTCTCTCTCTCTCTCTCTCTCTCTCTCTCTCTCTCTCTTCTCTCTCTCTTTATATATCTATCTATCTTTCGCTCAGACTCTTTCTTTCAATTTCTTTCATTTCCAACTCCCTTCTTCTTATGTGGATTCTTCTCCTTCATCTCTTCCGGCGTTTTGTCACGTATTTCAACACTGAGCTGGAATGCCGTCCATTATGATGTTCCGATGAATGGGTCAAAAAAAAAGAAGAAATGAAGCCCCCTTTTCCCTCTCAAAGGTTAAGAAGGGTTGTTATCTACCTGAGCTGAGTGGACTTGAATTTGAATGGAGAGGTGAGTTGAAGATCGTCGTGTAAAGGTGAGCGCAGGTGAAGAGCAAATAAGTGTTTGGTGGGAAACAACAAATGATGGAGATGGAAGAACGTTTGTCAATATAAAACTTCCCGCGAAATTTTTCCACCTCATGAGCTATTTTTTTTAAATGGGAATTGATTTTCGCAATTACAAGTATATACGTATGAGTGTAGCATATAACCATCGTCTTCATTATCACTCGGCATCATCATCAGCATCACCGATGAGACTATAATCATCATCACCACCGATGAGATTATAATCATCACTACCGCTACATCCATCATCATCATCATAACCGTCACATATAATCTTCAGAAGTAGTCGTTGTGGCGGCGGCGCTGAAGGAGCGTTTAAGCTTTCCACGGGCAAACCACCCACTTTCTTTCAACTGACCGCCCACGCGTTCACGCCCCCTCGCCTGAAAAATGCTCACTTTGACGATCCAGTTGTGCTAGTGTTACTATTAAGTTATTGACCTGACTTTTTTTGTTATTAATATATTCTTTTTATTAATTTTTTTTATTGTCGCTCGTTCAAAACCTACTTTTTTTTGTCACTCGCTGGGTGTTTAAAGTAAAATATTTCACTCCTTAACGATTCGTTTCTTCTTCAATTCTTGCAATCTTTTACACAATCTTTCGATCGTTCTATAAAATTCTCTCGTTTCTAAAATTCTTTTCAATCAACAACTAAAACTCTCATTCAATCTTTCCGATCACAACTCGGGTTCCATCTCCAACCCCCCCCCCCCAGCCTCCCCCCCCATGGAAAAAGGAAACAACTGAACCTTGCAGACAGCAATGCAACAAACGTCCGTTCCTCATCAAAGGCCTGGAAAAATTCCAGGAACGCCATCTGCCGGACGAGGCTGAAAACACGACGTCGTTAAGGAGGAGGATGGGTTGGTTGCTAATGAAAACATTCCTTCCTTTTTAACGCTCCGACGTATTCATTTCCTGGATTTAACACCATTTCAATAAATAAATAAACACCACGTATTTCTCTGAAAGTATTCTTCCTTTACTTTTAAATTCAAAGACTAGTTTTATAAGATTTAATAAAAAAAAAGAAAGAAACTTTATATTATACTTGAGTTGAGTTGCGCTATTGAACGCCACGGAAATAGCGCTATACAAATTTAATTGATTAATTGATTGATTGATTGATTGATTGATTGATTGATTGATTGATTGATTGATTGATTGGTTGATTGATTGGTTGGTTGGTTGATTGATTGATTGATTGATTGATTGATTGATTGATTGATTGATTGATTGATTGATTGATTGATTGAGTTTCACCGCTAGAAAGTGTAAGTTAAGTTGCAAGTAGGTAAACAGGTATGTAATCATCTCTCTACGATGTATAGCAGTATTATTACAAACGGATTGTTCGATTAAAGGCAGACTCTACAACAAGATCGTCCGTAGAGATTATTAACGCGTAATAATCTTCTCTAACAATGGAGCAGCCGTAATTTGTTTGGCTGATTACCGCTAGAGAAATTAGTCAAGGAGCCAGTACAAAAAGAACGTTAAACGGAACGTGAAATCGCCTGCGCAACCCAAGAGACCGATTTAATTCACAACTTGAAAATCGTTATGTTCATTATTAGCCATTCTAACCGATTATGTATGTGATGAAGGAAAAGTTTTATCCTCGGTGTTGAGCGGTCGGGTCTCGTCTGGGGAATCGGCTAGCCGTTTGAAAAGTCGGGGTTAAATAATCGCTTAGTGGCGGTCGGTTGTTATGACGGAATAAGTGATGGCTTGTTTGCCGACCGATCGCTTTCATCAGCGACCGGGTCAAAAAAGGCAACGGGATTTGATGGAGCGTGTGTGATCTGTGCGTGTGTTGATGTTGGAGGGTGGTGGTGATAATGATGCTGATGTTAGCTGTGGTGGTGGTGATAATGATGCTGATGTTAGCTGTGGTGGTGGTGATAATGATGCTGATGTTAGCGGTGGTGGTGGTGATAATGATGCTGATGGATGTGGTGGTGGTTATAATCATGCAGATGGATTTGATGAAGTTATTAATGTGTCTGTGTGTTCGATTGCATATTTGATGATGAACATTGATAATGACTTTTCTGTGACATAAAGTTTTCACAAACAAAAATAAATGTTAAATATGCACCACATAAGCAACACATATGGACCACATAAGTACCACATAAATACCACACAACTCGCAAACTCTTCAGAAGCACAAATAGGAAAAAATCTTTTACAAACAAGCGCGCTCGCTAACGTGTGTGCTGTTGAAAAATTGTCAACTGTCGTGTTGTGCTGTAGTGCTGTTGTGGTGTTGTGCTGGTTCTCTTGACGGTGTTAAGTGCTCCTGATCATATCTCCTTGAGGAGTCTTCAAGTTTGCTGGAAAGAGTGGAGAGAGAAAGAGAGAGAGAGATGGATGTATTTGAAAAGTCAATAAAAGTGAAAAGCAGACATATCTATTAATGTCTCTCTATCTATCTTTCTCTCTCTCTCACTCTCTCTCTCTCTCTCTCTCTCTCTCTCTCTCTCTCTCTCTCTCTCTCTCTCTCTCTCTCTCTCTCTCTCTCTCTCTCACTCTTTCTTTCTCTCGCTCACTCTTTCTCTCTCTCTCCCTTCCTCTCCTTCTCCTCCCACATCATCGGGGAGCCTAGAAAACCCAAACATCTCCATAACGGTCAACTCGACTTCTCTGAAGTTCCCACGAAAGAGACGGAGAATAAGGAAGTTGATTAGCAAAGCAGGGGGATCCCAACCAACCTCGATGCATCGTGGGAAGATTCTTCCATGAAAAACGAGCACGTGGGCCTACCAGGCTGCTTGCTGCGTATTCCCTGCGTGTGTAAGTGTGTGTATGCTCTCTAAGTTACCAAATGAGTTTTCCAAGAAGGGATCAATAATAATAATAATAATAATGGAAACATGGGAGAAGAAACTCACGCACAAACACATATACATATATGTGAGTTCCACGTATGACTCTGTGTCTGTGTGTGTGTGTGTGTGCTTAAATTATATACCTACGTGTGAAAAATCGCGATTTTGCGTTCGACTTTGATAAGAGCTGTATTTAATAGACCGTTAAATTGGTCACACAAGATCAAATTCAAAAGACAGATGCCGCTGTGTTCGGGGGGGGGTAGAGCCAGATTTTTATAGATGGGTCTAAAATATGAGGCCAGGGCGGCCAGGGGGCAGATTATCATGAAGTGGTAAAATATTAATGATATAAATGTCAAACTAGCACTGACATGGTTGAAGAGGAATAATAATAATAATAATAAGGTTTTTAAAACTTCAACAAATAAATTATAAATGGAATTTCAGTTTTGAAGCTCTAAATAAAATTTGAGGTCTCACTACGACCACGGCAACTACAACTACAACTACAACTACAACTACAACTACAACTACAACTACAACTACAACTACAACTACAACTACAACTACAACTAAAACTACAACTACAACTACGACTACAACGACTACCCAAACATCCCACTGTCTACAACTCGCTCTTGTTTAAACCACGTAGGCCAACTATACCTATAACAATCGAAAACCAATTACTGTTATGATCTTCAAAGGAATGATGTTCACACGTGCATATAATAAACACACGCACAGACGAGCGTGTGCACGCGAACGAAGAAAATACACATTCCAGAGGGGAACTAAAAAGAGCCCCGATTTGCACGCACCAAATTCATTAAGAAGTGATGAAGATATAAGAAAGGAAGATAGAGAGGGTAGAGGGTAGAGAGGGTAGAGGGTAGGAATTGAGAGAGAGAGAGAGAGAGAGAGAGAGAGAGAGAGAGAGAGAGAGAGAGAGAGAGAGAGAGAGAGAGAGAGAGAGAGAATGAAAGAAAGAAATAAAAAATAATGAGGTGTAAAAGAAACAATTAAGAAATAAGTGACTCATTAAAAAAATTGCCTTAGAGTTTTTGTCGCCATCCTAAAGTTTCTCAAAAACTTTTCAGTATAAATTCATATTTCATCTTCTCTGTGTTGGTTACAGCCATAAATAATCATCCCACCTTCGTTTCAATCCACCCGCTGCAGTCCTCCCTCTACCACTATACTAAGGGGTGGTCGACAAAGGTACGGGGGTCAAAGTTGGATTCCACCACCACACTATGGCGTTCCCGAAGTACTGTGTGGTGTGTCCCTTGTCACGTGAGCAAATTGAAAAAGAAGAAAACTTAACTTTTCAATTCAATCTGGACTGAATCAGATTGAGTTATTTCAGACTGTAACTCTTTCTTTTATGATAAACATCCTTATAAATTATTATCATTATTATCCAACTTTTTCACCTTTTTTGCAGCCATTTTGAACTGATCATTTTTTACCTGATCATCACCGCCTCAGATTCGTTTACGACATTGCATTGGCGTTAAATATATTTGATTTGATTTGATTCTTCACCTTTGCGATGGGTTTGTCTTTTAATTTTTATTAAGAAAAATAGATAGAAAGAAAAAAGAAAGTCAAAAAAGGAGGGAGTGAGAGAGAGAGAAAGAGAGAGAGAGAGAAAGAGAGAGAAAAAGAGATGGTGAAAGAGATAAAAGAAAAAAGAGAGTGAGAAAGAGATTTAATTAACTCACCAAAGCAAGAGACACACACAGCAAGAAGGTGTTACTATCTTTGCGTTATCCAACACAGCATCGGATGCTTGAAGAAGATGCAACGTGTTCTCGGATGCAAAATCCATTTTCACATAAGTGTTAATATCTCTTTTTTAAAAGCCGCATGTTCTTAAGGATTATAATTGTTATTATTTTAATCACACCAAAGATGAATTCAATAAAAGAACATCAATTCTTTACTATTAATTGTTACGTAATATTTAAATGTAATGATAACATTCGATCGTAAATAATTGAAATAGTTACGGTTTAACTAAATGGCATATTTTTGTAATAATTTTTTCAGTGACGGATCATATTTCTTTGGGGTCCAGGAGGTGGAGAGGGTCGCGGCCAAAAGCTCGGTCGGTCATGCCCCGATGCCCCCGGGGCCAGCTCGTTAATTGTACACTTGGAAAACTCAAGTTATAAGACGGTCACTGAGGAAAAAGTGTGTAAAACAAAAAAAATCCAACAATATTTAAAAATACAAATTAGTCTAAAATTTAACATCGAAAAATCCAAAACTAGAGTAATATAGCAACACACATATATTAATATATATTATATCTATATATATTACCTATAGATATTACCTATACGACCATAACAAACTCATTACGCGCAGGGCGCACAATCGCAATTGGCGCCAATTTAATGACAGAGCGGTGCGCATATAGTGTATTAATTTAGCTCTCCAGGAATGCCTTGAACGCCGATAATAGGTCATTTAATATATTATTATATACCTTTCACTATGCTTTTTAACCTTCTATCCTTTCAACAGCTGCCCGAAAGTTAGTTGCAAAACAAAGTGACAAGAATAGCCTTCGGCTGGGAAAAAACTAGTGTTTAGCATTGTTGATGTTGTTGCTAGTGAGAGTGGTGATGATTCATATTAGTGGTGGTGATGACGATGGTGGTGGTAGTGGTGGTAATGATGATGATGATAGTGGTAGGTAGTGATGAGGATAGTAGTGGTGGTGGTGATGATGATGATAATGATGGTGGTAGTTGCTGATTTTTGTTGTTGATGGTTACCTTACCAGCTTTGTAACTTTTCTAATTGAAGTCATAGCTATCTTCATTATTTCATTAATCATTATAAAACTATCTAATTTGCAGACACTTGTCCATAACAAATCAGCCATAAAAAAAAGTATTTTTAAAATTAATTTCTTAAATCTCACATCGTCACGAACTTTCATTTAACACGCGTCGTTGCTTGGCTCTCTCTCGCTTGGATCGCCTGCGAGGCCGACCCGGGCACGAACGGGACACCCGCCAGCCCGTCCGCCTCACCCGCGCCTCAACCGCACATGCCCTCCTGACACGAGTTTTGGTCACGCGACAGTTAAGCAGGTATTCCGAAAGTAACCTTCTTTTAGCTCAATATTAATGTTAATATTGTTAAAAAAATAATATTTCGATATTGTTTTGAATTCAAAAATAAACATCCGTTTTTCAGATGGTTGATTGATTTAAAAAAAAAATAAAAAAAACTCTTTTGATGTTTTTGATTTTAATTATTTAATTACTTGTATATAAAATAATCTTTTATCAGTTCATCATAATCATCACTGAATACACCGGATATTGAATTGTCCAGTGCGATCTGCAAACATGAACAACAACCTGCCTTTAGAGATGCGTATAAAGATCAAAGCAACATTTAGGTTCATATCAATGGATAGAGGTCATTTAATCAGATGTTTACGTATTAAAGTCACCAGATGTCGCACTCTGATCTTTTGAAATCATAATCTCTTCTGCGCTGAAGAAGTCGGATAAACAACAAGGAGACGTGCTGTATCTTTTCACTTTGTGGTCAAGCTAAACAATTTGCATTATCCACAGAACTACCCAATCTAATAGTTATAAATAGAACAGGCAGTATATATACATGTATTGATAAAACTTGAGATTAATCTGCAAGTTTTTAATAAAATAATTTACTTGTTTAAAAAGAAAAAATCGGTAAAAAAATTTTTTTTTACCAAATCTTGTAGCATACAAACTTCATTACAAAAAACTATCATAATGTGTAGCGTAGTAGCTTATTGAATTTTGAAGTTTTTTTTATAACTTTTTTTAATAATCCTAATTATCAATGTATCAATCAACCAACCAATAGCACCTATGTAGCACACTTTAAATCCCGCACTGGCCATGGGACGCCAAAGACGGACACCACGAGCCGCGGGCGTGGGGGCACGCTACGATGTGATTCCTCCAATATCAGGAGCCGTCGGCTGGAATGTTTATTAACAAGGTTAACAAGGACTTCAACCGTGATTACAGACTCTCCCGATCACCTGTTAAAGTGTCATTACCCCTGGGATGTTGGGTCAAAAATAGAGCCAGCCAGCCATTGAACAGGTCCTTTGCTTTTCCTCTTCGCATTTTCTTTCCTTTTCTTTTCGCTTTTGCTTAGCTGTTAGCACCGCCGCCTGCACTGGTTAATTACAGATTCGGTTGCGATTTCCGTTTGACTTTTCAATTTGGTCTTAAAGATCTCAATTATCGTGGTTTTAATGGCTATATTTGAGGCGGTTATTAGGTTCTGAATGATGCCCGAAGCTGTTATATATATATATATATATATATATATATATATATATAAGTAGATTTTAAGTTTTAAAATCATGGAACAAAAAAACATTCAAATAAAATGATTTAATATTAAAAGTATTTCAATTATTATTTAAAAAATTTGATAATAAAAATTACGATACATTTTTTATGAGTGTATTATATAAAATATAAAGCTAAATTGTTAAAATGAAGAAAATTGATGATGTCTCAAAAATCATCCTCCAGTAAGATTAGAAACTAAAAGAATTTGCGTGGGAAGTTGTCATTAAAGATAAAGATACATATCTTGACCCGAGCCCCTTGCCCTTTAACCCCACAGGTAATCGACACAGTCATGCTACGTTTGACTGTTGTTGCTGTTGTTGTGCAACACTTAGTGAGTAAATCAACTTCCATCATTTTTAAAAAGTTTTAGAGAGTATCTTTTATATGGCTTGAATTTTTTAAACTTTTTGAAATTCTCAAAATACAATCGGTTCTACTCGATCACCTAGGCCTCGATCAATCAATCAATCAAAATGAACTTATAAATCGCCTTTTAGTAAATTCAAGAATGAAAGAGTTTTGTCTTTCAAACCATTCTTGGTAAAATACAACATCAGCTGCGGTTTAGTTGAAATAGTTTGATTGAAATTAAAATTAGCTGCTATTCTCTTATCTTTTTCAAACATAACACAACATCAATGTTTGGTAACATCTATTACTCTTTCTTTCGAAATTGTAAGAAGATACCCTTGTTTGAGAATGGCCGGCTCTTTCGTTGAATCGAGTGGCGATTACATGGAATGCTTTCGATAACATCTCCTAATTGTTCTTTTTACATCCGCAATTGCAACAGAGAGGATATGCAATACATGCCTCGAGGTGCTAAGTTTTCCGACAGAAAATCGGCTTATATACGCCTAAACAGAAGCAACAGAAGTGAAAGGAATTTGGTTTAGTTGAGATATCTTCATACTGAGGGGTGAGATTCCCTAATCTTATAAAGGAGAGGAGACGAAAATATATCTTAATCCAAATTCTTCGGCATCATATATGTTCGGCATATCCAAATTAATTTTACATACATTTATATATATAGGCATATATGCCGTCTAATTTGTTTTCCATTATTATACAAGTGATTGAGCGCTAGTCACAAGACGCTTTTTTCAAATAAATTTTATTAAACAACTCACAACTTCAGGGGGCACACTAAAATATCACCGGGGGCCTACTTCAACGTCACAGGGGCCCGCTAATGCATAAAAAGGGCTTGCACAAACCTCTGATGCTTCTACTTAACACTTCTCAAGCCGTTCTTAGGGCCTATTTATTTTCTTTGTAGACCCGAAACTACGTCAGGGGGCCTGCTGAAAAGTCAGGGAAAGGCAATGCCCCCTGCCCCCGAATTGATGTCCTTGGTTGATCTTATGAAACACAATAATAGACAAAAAATTATAAATAAAAACCAAATAACCAATTATCTACTTAATAAAAACACACTGCTTCTAAATATTCTTTTTCGAGTCTGTGTGTTTTGTTTCACACACACACACACACACAAAAAACGTTTAAGTTTTAAATCCGAGCCCAATTTGGAACTAAGCAATCTTTATTTAGCCACAGTTTAGAAGACTTAGGCTGTAGACGTAACACCATCAAAAATATGACGCAATTCCGTGTACAATAAAGTCTTGCGTGTCTTAAGTAAACTAATAAGCTAAGAATGATGAGGAAACCCCTTATTTAAACTAGATGAAAGTTTCTTTCGAACTAAATTAGTGACATGAAAGATATGGGGTAAAAATGTAAAAGCTGTTTGTTCTTGCGGGTGGGTGCGTGATCTTGCAATACACCTAGGTAGGTGGTGTGCGTTTCTAGAGTGGTTATAAATAAGTAAAGTTCGGAATCGTACACCACGATTTGGGAGAGATTTAAATTATTTGCTATTAAAAGAAAGCCCGCGGTCTCGCGAAATTTTTCTGTAGAATTGTAAGACAAATGAACTATGAACCCAATTTACTCTTTCTTTTATAGTTTTCTAATCTACTGTCCAACAAATATTTGCCAGACATCTCACCTTATTCAGGCGTTATGTTTCGAAACAGGATAATCGCGTGTAAGTGATGCGTCAATACAGCTATTGCTCACAGATGCCGTCGAAAATTCCTTGATTCCTAATCCTATGAACCCGAATTCAGAAGCGACCTCTACATTCTACATGCTTCAGCTATGTGATATACATAGTTTAGCTGGACTACCTGACTGCTTGAAGGCCCTATTATACTTAATACACATGATATTGCACGAAGAGTGCAAGACTGTATTTTAACCGCCAAAAAACATTCCATCAGGTTATTACCTGAACTTCAGAAGCAGAAGATATAGTTTATTACTTATTAACAATAACAAAGCATTCTTTTTACAACAATAACACAACTTTCTTTTTACATGCATTCCCACAATCATATTTTTAAGAAATAATTTTTTTAACCAGCTTTGCTTTGCACCTTTCTACTTCACATGCTGGGTTATTTAAAACTGAGCTGACCCTATCAGCTCTTTTCTGAGAAAGTCTGATGGTCACCATACCATATAAACATAAAATGACACAATCTAGGATTTTTTTACACATAATAGAATACAATTAAAATAATAATAAATAATACCTCTACTCATTTTTCCTTAGAAATGTTTGGCTCAATTTAACTCACTTAGAGTATACCGTACGATTTTTCGCGTTCCGCTTCATTGGCCAAAATTTCAGGCCTGGCCCATTTCTAAAGACCTTAAATCTCTATAAATGACCAAAAAATTTCGACCCGTTCCGCTCAAAAACCCTAAAAATCACGACTCTACAAGCTCAGCATCCTACTACACACCACTGTGTTTAAAATCATGACCCATAGACAACTTTGGTTGAAGCCCTGATAAGATTATTACACCACACGAACACCTAGTTAAAATGCTTTGTTATTGTCACCCCCTCGTTTATACAGTTGTTCCCCCTCATCATGTATGTGATCCCCGATAAATGAGGTCACTTAACTGAAAAAAAAACACAACGACATTCTCAAATGAAAAAAAAAACTTTAAAAAAGTCAATAAAATAATATTCTGATATACCGAAAAGGTCTACACACATTTCTTTCTTCTTCATCATGATATCCCTCACTTTTTAATCAGATTCAAAAGAGACTTAACCATGAGTCCCACACCGTCGAACACCTCGTGAAGTTGGGCGTACCTGTACATGAAGGCGGGCGTAGTCACTATGAGGTTCTTTTCGTCAACATGCACCTCGTGTTCAAGAGAGAGAGAGAGAGAGAGAGAGAGAGAGAGAGAGAGACAGAAACACCAGAAGTAAAGGTCAAGGAAAAAAAATTTTTTAATGATGACAAGAAGGTGGATGTTTTTATATATAAAATAGTCAAATAAATTCAATAAACATTATTAGATGAAAAATAATAAATAAAGCTAAGGAGACAGAATTTTGAAAAGGTCTCCAATCTATAGCTCAAGGGTACCTATTTGAAACAGTACCTACTTTTTTTGTTAGCCAACCTAGTCTTTGCCATTGCAAAACCACGATATTAATACAGGTAACCGGGACCACAGAAATCTATAAATTTGTATAACAATCTTATACAAAGGATATATTAATATTCTTATCAACGTGTTCGGCTCCCATTTTAACGGCGGCTGAACATGCGTTGCTGTGAGGCCATTCGTCTCCTTCTTCGTTGCGGCCAAGTGTCACTTGGCAGCCCTTGATCACTTTGGCCGCAAGTATGGGCGATATGCAGCACAAACTGGAAAAAGTATTATCAATCGATATAGCCTAATCTGCTCATCTAACATAACTTAATTATGTAATGATACGACAGTAAAGCAGTGAAAATAATTTTTAGATGAATAAATTAAAGTTTAATGATTAGATTGAAATTTCCTTCATGCAAAACAAACGAAGATAAAGTTCAAGAAAACAACCTATGCACTGAATTTCTAAACATATTTTAAACAACTTGCTAACAACTTTCGAAGTTAAAAAAAAAAACATGTTTCTCAAATGGTTAAATGTTTACATCATTAAATCACCCAAATAATTTTAAATAAATAATTAAAATGACTTAATCGCACACGTATTTAATACTAAGATATTTTCCAAATTTAAAAATAACCCGATCGGTTTTTTTGCTGAATGAAATTCCTTCAGTACCCGCTCAACTTGTTCGTCAACTGTCATTTCTGTTCCGTCGACGGCAAAGGAGGAGCTAAAATGAATAAATTAAAATGGAAAACGAATAAATTAAAATGTAAAACACGTGCGCACGAATATTCTGCTCTATTTGGCAACATATCTATATTAGCTGATGAAATAGGTGCATGCCCAACATAAATCAAAAACAAATCAAATGAATTAATTGACGGTGACACGATCAAGTGAAAAAGTAGAATAAATTTTAAAAAAAGCAATAATAATTAATTTTTCAAACAACTAAAAATAAATAAAAATCACTCACAGGTTTTTAGCAGCACCAAACCCTCCGGGAAAAACCACAGCGTCAAACACGGACGACTTCAGTCGCTTGATTGACTGTATTTGACCCCTCGCTATGCGGGCAGACTCAACGAGAACGTTTCTTTTATTAAAATTAAAAGAATGAATTTAAACAAATACATTTAACATTTACTTAATTAACTGCATTTCAATAACCTGGTTTCTTTTTTTGCTGGTTCTCCGTCGATGTGATCAATGACATGCATCTGATCTTTATCGGGCGCAAAGACTGCAACATTTGCCTGGCTTCTGCTCAGGTGAACTAATATCCTGTTTTTTAAATTGAAATTTTAAAAAACAAATAAATAAAATTACATGTAAGCAAATCAATACTTAATCAGAATCAGGAGTTAATAATTCAGCTAGCTAACCCAGTGGCCTCATGAATCTCAGTTCCATCATAAACACCACAACCTGACAAAACCTACAAATAATTTCTCTTTGATTTATTTGAAAAACCACATTTCATAAAGTTTATTTTCTAAATTAAAATAATATTATAAGAAAAACTTACGACGGCTACATTGACATTATTTGCCAATGGAGATCCAGTTGAGAAAAAACAACCTGTGATCGGTGTTATGTTGTGATATTTTCGGAAAACCAAACTGATTCTACTTAATGCCATATTGAGGTTCCACCAGCAGACTTAAAAAAAGCAGAGTTCTTTTCTTGCAGAAATGCAGACTAACTCTGAACTTGAACAATGTTGTGTTGACCTGAACCGGCCAAGAGAATAGAATTCTGATTGATCGATACATTATTGTATTATATTAAATTAAATTATTTTTAGTTTTTTAAAATTATTAATAAATATAAAATTTTAATTATTAAATTAAAATTAAATAATACAACTAATGTAGGCGTGTAGTTTAAGCATTAGTTTACTATGTACTATGTTTACAGCTTAAATTGAAAATCGCTCGCTCTTCGGCATTCATGTTTTGATTCTCACACTCCAATTATAGAGCGGGCTTCTGATTATTTTTGTTAAAACTAGTATTTTTTAGTTTTGTTATACATTTAGTTTAATTTTTTACAACATTCGCATCATGAACCCCGCTGGTTCTGGAACACATGGCTAGAAACTTTCAAAATCAATTATCATCTAATTCTAAATTAATCTAAATCTAATAATTCTAATAACTATTTATTAGCTTAATTAGCTATATAAAGCTGTTGTCTGTTGTATTGTTTTTCAACTGTTTTGTATCTTATTCATAGGTTTCTCGTTTGGAAATCAGAACACAGCCAACACGGCTGGCAATACCGCAACAACAGCCTTACCATCATTTGGAGGTACAAACAGTGACAAACATAATTGTAAATTTCGGTGGTAAAGTCGAGTTACCATAAATATCTTTTGTATAGATCAGGCAGATGGTAGAGATTATTTTGGCAAAATATTTTGAAAATACAAACGATTCTCTGTCAAGCCCCCTTTTACCCTTTTTTTATTAATTATAAAACTTTGAATATTACGGTATATTTTATGTAGGCCTGGGAGGCTTTGGGAATGCAGGCAGTTCAGCTTTTGGATTACAGAAAACAGCAACTTCAGGTAGAGATATTCGACTGTTTATTAAGTCTCTTAAAAAAAATAAAGTGCATTCGTCTTCGTTTTTATAGCTGCTCCCAGTACTGGAGGTTTTGGCACGTTCGGCGGGGCGCAGACTGCCGCAGGAGGTACGTGTTGTCAGGTTTCGATTATAAATACAACACCCTGTTTGATGAAAAATAACAATTTCGGTCTTTACTAGAGTAGTTCATTGTTATTAATTCATGTGTTGTCTCTGTATATACAGTAGAAGTCCTTAAAAGCCCTCGAGTAAGAGCAAAAGCGTCTGCTTCTCGTGTCTGTCCATTTCTCGTGGACGCGCTGCTATTGGCCAGATACTTATTTAAGAAATTCCCTTCTGCTGTTAGCCTCGACTCTTCAGAGATGTCGGTCTAGAGGACGTTGACTGGATATATATACTTATCTCATTCTCTAAATCATGTAAACCTTTAAGTGAATAACAAGAAAAAGTTATAATCACTGTCTGAACATTTATGTTTATATTGATTTAATTATACAAGTCTTAAATTATAATAAACTGGAATATAATCAGTATTTGTTTAAACAGGATGTGACTAATATTGACTGGTTAAAATAATTCTGAGTCAATTTAATGAATTGAAACTAGACAAGCACCTACGTGCTACATAGTTAGAATAGTTGTTTGATATCAGATATGGTAATAAGTAATTGTCTTTTTCTTCCATCATTTATTTATTTTGGGCACAGGTTTTTGACCATAAACAGATCGATTGAAAGCGTTTTCAATAATTGCAGGATTCGGCTTTGGAGCAGCGTCAGCTCAGCCGGCAACCGGTGGAGCATCCTCCTTGTTCGGCTCTTTCAATGCCAACAGTACGGCCCAACCGTCCTCGGGAATGTTCGGCTTCAGTAACGCAGCTACTACTAACAGCTCTATCACGGCGCCTCAGTTCGGTTTTGGGAATAGCAGTGCTCAGCAGCAACCTGCTGCACAAGGGTTGAATTTTGGCAATTCAGCTGCTGGCACTGCAACATCTGGTGGACAATCTTTAGGATTTGGTGGCCTTGGAGCTGCTGGGGGAATGTCTTTTTCTTTGAACCAGAACAGTGCGGCTACTGGCCAGGCAGCTGCTAGTCAGACAGCTGGGTTTTTTGCTTCTAGTAATCCTGCCGCAGCTTCGAGTACCACGTTAGGAACAGGTAATACTGGATTCGGTTTCGGAGGAGTTGCCGCAACCACTGCCGCCGGTGGAACTGGTTTCGGAGGGTTCGGCTCCACTAACTTGACCCTCGGAGGGGGAGCTGCTGCTCCACAGACTACGCCCTTCAACCTCACGGGTGCTACCAGCAACACAATAGCGGCTCCTGCCAGCACTGCTGCCGGATTTGGTCTTTCATTCAACGCTGGAAGTGCAACCGGTAGTGGAGGTTTCACTCTGGGAGGTGGCGGTGGTGCTGGAGCTCTGAATCTAACAAGTTCAGCTGCCCCCACGCAAACTGGTTTCTCTTTCGGAGGAGGAAGTGCACAACAGCCTGCTGCTGCGAGTGCAGCTGCTGTTACAGCTGTAACTTCATCGGTTGCAGGTATGAACTTTAAAACAGATTCGTTTCAGTTTCTTGTTGCTAGTGTAAATTTATTAAGTGCCCAAGTCACTTGGGAGCTGATAACAGTCTCTGCCACATTGTAGAAAACCTTATTAAACTTATCTACGTGTGTGAAATGAGAGAATGAAGAGCTGTAATTGCAGCTTATTTTTTTTTTAGTTAATTAATTGTCGATAATATACTTTAATTATTTATAATATTTTATTATGCTTATTAATAATATATTTTCAGCCACTTCTATGCCCTTTCTCAGTAATCTATTGAGTCAGCCTGCTGCACCGACCGCTCCTATGGGCGGTGGATTTATCTCCAAGCCTGCTGCTCCTGCAGCAACTACAACTGCAGCTCCTGCAGCTCCTGCTCCTACTTCATCTTTTTTTTCAGGTAAATTTTCAATAGGTTTTTATTTATCTAGACTTGTTTTCTTTCAAACTGTCTTTCTTTTACTTAAGTTTTTTGCTCACGCCCTGAAGATGAGACTCTCTTTGGGATTGTAGTCGAGCACAGTAATTGCAGTTGAATTTTTCTGCAACAATGTACAGCTTTCTAGACCATTCATAGTCGAGATGATTATGTAATTAATTATTATAATTAATTAATTATTTTATTCATTCACAGCACCAGCTTCTTCTGCTGGAGCGGCACCGACACTCGGTGGAGGTGGTTTCTCTCTCGATGGTTCCGGCGCTGCAAAAACACCGTCGCAAGGCTTCGGGGGTTTCGGGAGTGGCTTGATGACAGCCGCCGCTGCTGCCTCTACCACCCTCGCTACGACTACTACTACCGCTGCTGCTGCAGCAACCACAACTGCTGCTTCTTCTGCATTGTAAGTGCTTGTAATAGTTAAATTGTTATGTAATTTCATGTACTTTTCTTGAGGATGTGTTTGATGCAGCTTCAAAACAACTAGCGGTTGTTTTTTATAGTTTGGTTGAGTTATCCTAATTTACTTATGTAACAGTAAAGGAACAGCTCTGAACTTTTCATCTCTTGGGGGCGGAGCTACGTCGTCGTCCGCCGCCACCGGCTTCTCCGTGCCTGCCAGTACCGACGCGGTCGCTTCTACTACTTCCGCCGCTGCCTCCGCGACTGCCGCGTCTTCGGCGGTTTCCGCCTCGACGACTTACGGTCAACTGGAAGAGTGGATCAACAGGTGGAGTCACGAACTTCAAGAACAAGAAAGAGTCTTTCTTGAACAGGCCATGCAAATCAACGCCTGGGACAGGGTGCTCGTTGAGAATGGTGATAAGGTGAAATCGCAACAGTTTTTTTTTGTAACAGTTTCAATTGCCCCACCATATAAAGTTGTTTCATAAGCGATGTCGCTATGTTGTTTAATTATTAGGTAAACATCTAATAATTGATGCTATATCTGATACCTTCACTTGTGTGTACAGTGTGCAGTCGCGTACCAAATGACTCACAGAACTATGTGTTCTGTTTGCTCACTCTGTCTCATATACGTTTTACCACCCCAGATAGCCCAGCTGAACCTTGATGTTGAAAAGGTCAAACTCGACCACCAGAGACTCGACCTCGACCTTGACTTCGTTCTGGCCCAGCAGAACGAACTCGAGCAAGCGCTTGCGCCTCTGGAAGCAGCACTGCAAAATCAACAGCTGCCCCACCAGCAGATGGGTCTCAATACAAGCAGCTACGTCCAGCATGCTGATATAGAGAGGGAACATATGTTAGTATACTTTGTCATTATTGTTTTTATTATTATTTGTCCACTTGCTTATATATAAAAGATAAACGTTTTTTTGTTTAATTTCTAGCGATATACCAGCAGATACATATAATATCTCTTTAGCACTATCTATATCTTTCTTGCGTTACGATCAAACTACAGCTATAAACTATCGGAGAGCATCGACGGCCAACTCAAGAGAATGTCGAGCAACCTGAAGGAAATCATTGATCACATCAACTCGAGTAACTCCGGTCCAACATCAAACGATGTGGTTTGTTATTAATTGGCTTTTTTTTTTAATAATTTATTGATTTTTTTTGCTGAATATGCCTTCACGTCTTGTAGAGTTTTGCAATAATTTGGTTTAAGTAAACGGTAGCTTGGTGATAAGAAGGGTTTATAAGAAGCAGTGTCAAGTAGTCTTACAAATAATAATTGTAAATATTCATAAATTTACATAAATATTAATTAAACAGTTTATTGGTTATGACTAAATTATAAATTCTTCTTACAAATGATAATTGTATTATTCATAAACTTTTATAAATATTAATGAAGCAGATTATTAGTTACGCCTCTAAATTAGGAATTCTTCTTTTGCAGATGTACCAAATCTCGACGATATTGAACGCCCACATGGACTCCCTGCAGTGGATCGATCGCAACACTGGTAAAGTTTTGTTTTTTTAATACGGTCGAACAGAGATATTGTTGTACCTCCCGGGGAATTGGAAAAAGTACTAAGATTCATTTATTGATATGCACGAACATAACAAAAATAACCACTCATTTTAAGCTGCATGCGTGTGTCATGCATTATTGATTGTTTCCGTTACCAGTGTTCGGCTGCAGTCATATTTTCTTTTTTACTATTTCGTGTGTCGTTTTTTTAATATTTTTGAAAACATTTATTTATTTCTTCATTCATTTACTATCTCTTCATCTTTTTCATTTTACCTGTCACTCAATCCACAGAAAGTCTCCAGAGGAAGGTGGGCGAACTGAACAACCAGCTGGAAGAGCACAAGAAACTCGGACTCGCGAACAACAACAGTAACAGTGCCAGCTTCAACAACTCCCCCTTCAGATTCAAATAAATGAATGAACTTCTGCGATGACGATGATGATGATGCTGATGATGATAGTTATAGCAACCGAATGGTTATTGACTGACAGATGACAACAGTTGTGATGATGGTGATTGGAACTCGTCTTTGTGTTGTCTAAAGTGCTGATGTGGTTTCTTTTCAACTAAGAATTAATGGTTTTAGTTATTCAATGACCTTGGATATTTCCTTAATAGTCAGGTGAAAATGCAACAGCTGAATAATTCAGAAACAACTTTTAGATCGACGATAACGAATCGTTAAATTCCCCGTCAACGTTAACCGTAATCAGTGCACCGTTGTTAATTTTTTGACCATTATTTCAGCATCGGGGTTGTTTTGATCTTTCAGAAAAACTACCGTACAAAAAAGCGTACTTTCAATTGGTCAATTAGTGGTTATTGTAAAATAAAGGAATACAAACTCAGCGGTGAACGGAAGCTGGAAAAAATAATTTATAAAATAAAAACAATTAGGTGGTATGATAGGTTTTCTATTTTTATTTTTCGACTAGAGATTTTCGTTATTTAGTTGTACCTATATCTGGGATTGCGTCACAAAATGCATGGGCGCGCGCGATTTTTTCGTGCTACAAAAACATTCCTATGTTGATTCTGCAGTAAAGGAAGCTAAATAATAGCAAGAAAAAATGAACGACAATTTCAGATCGCCCCGGCGTGGAGTCCGCAGGACAAGGACGAAATCCCTCGGTCTCTTCCTAAAGACCCCCAAAAAAGTGGTCAAATCGACGGATGAAATGGACGAATTGTTGCGCTCGGCAAACTATTCTCATAGAAACTTCTTAAAGAAAAGCGATTCTTTCACGAAAACGATCATTACCAATCTGATGAAGAAAGTCGTGCTGACCAACAGGAGAAGAGTGAAAGCCGAAGAACCGTCTCGCTTGCCGCAGTTGGACTATCACGGAGTCGAGGACAAAGACACGATCAACGTCTACCGGCATCCGTGCGCAGAGATGATTTGGATGACCGTCGTCAGAACCGTAGTACTGTTGCTGACAGCCTTCGGCGCCATGGTCAAACCGTTCAAGAAGTTCGAAAAGGTGACAGAGAAAAGCATCATGAACGAGTATCGAACGGCTTTGAACACACTGGAAATGAAGGCGCTGAGTTTCGACCACAAGAACTTCATTACGAACAAGCTGACGACGGTTCCAGAGACCGCCGCACGTGTCATGACCATGGGCGAAAGCCTCAGAAAACCCAGCGACATCATGATCATCTATTCGGTAATGATGAATCTTCCAGTCTTCGCTACTAAGTACACCAGTGAAATGTGCTGGAAGATGGCGCGGCACTGTCGCTACGTCAAGTACGCCGTCAGACGCGTCATCAGCAAGCAGAACCGCACGCCGATACGCGTCTACTTCATCTACTCGGGCGTCGTCAACGTCATCTACAATATGGGCGACGACGAAGACCTGTACACGTCACACCAGAAGAAAGTCGTCTCTCTGACCAGGGGCGCCTGCATCGGCCACACCCACAAGACCCAGCTGTGCATCTGTGCCACAGAGTGCGAACTGCTCGTCATCAACAAAGACGTCTACGAAGAAAAAGGCTTCAACGAGATCCAAGAAAAGGAGTTCGAAGATAAATTCGAGTTCTTCAGACGATGGCCGCCGCTTGAAGGTTGGTCGGATGGCGCGTGCTACGACATCGCCAAAGTGAGTTTCGTAGAAAATTACCCGTGCGATCGCATGATCCTCAGAGACATCACCGACGACGTCTCGGACCTTGCCTGGTTTGTCGTCAGAGGGGCGGTCGAAGTGGTCAAAGTGGTAGAGTACGCCAGGTGCCACGGCGTTCCGAAGCAGTCCCTGAGAGTGACTCCGGTGAAAGAAAAAATGACTCATTTTAAAAACACAACTCTGAAGAGGATACAAACCAAGTCATACTTTACGCCAACTGCTTGTCTGTCTACTCATCGCTCTTCAGTTAAATCCGATGATGGCCTTAGTCTTTTGGCCAAGTCCTCTTTAGCACAAGAGTCGCACTCGCTGAAAAAACCCATGTACCTCAAGATAAGAACATTAAACAAAGGTGACTGTTACGGCATCGGAAAGTTAAAGCTTGCCGACCTGCCGCAAGATTCTAACAGGTTCTGTCTGATCAGTAAGGACAGTACCGTCATCAGAACGCCTTGCACTGAACTGTGCAACTTGATCGGAATACTGGGCGTCGACCACAAGGCGCTTCTCCGAGCCTGCTTCGTTTACGATAGCGACGAAACCATTTGTCAGAAGATGATCGATATACTGACTTTCGATAGGTACAAGAATAAAATCTTGAAGAGTTTAAAGTAAGTTTGTTTGTTTCATTGTAAAATTAAAATGATTTATTATTATATTCTGATGTTTTTGCATCAGTTTAGTGCAACAAGCATTCTGTTTTGACTATAACCCACCAAGTTAATTTACTTGTGACCAGTGGCGGATTCAGGAATTCCTGGTGGGGTTGGGGTGGGGGAAATGCAGTTTTGCCAATTGCATTTTTTTCTCTCTAAAAAACTCACACTTTCTACAACAAAGACCTGATGACCAGGGCCAGGGGGTAGTATTTTTAACAAAATCCCCCCTATCAGAACTCTGAATCATGAAAAAAAATTTATTGTGAAAAAAATTGAAATAAACTTTTTCAATTTTTGGGGTCACTGCGGAGGCTGAAGATCTTAATCAAATGAAATGAAAAAGTCCACATATTTTTACTTTAAAATAAGGCACCAATCCCCTCTTATTAGAACTATACCATCGGACAAACATACAAGAAAGCAAGTTGAGAAAAACGTGATAAAAAGATAATTATTAATAATTAATAACTAATTATTTTTCTTATTATCAGAACGCCTGGTCACAGCATACCAGAGCACTGCCAGACAATGTACGATCCACTCCAGGCAAAAATAAGTGAAGAGACAACTTACGAAAACCTTTAACTTTTGGATGAAAAATTTGTTTTGTGTTGATAATTTATAATTTTAATGGTATTTATTTTCTTGATTTCAGTGGATAATTTTTTAAAATTTTGTGTATATACAGCAAAAGATTATCAGTGGTTTGGATTTTAAATAAAACTTATTAAGAGTTGTATAGCAATGCTATTAAGTTCTTTTTGTGATGTTATTAGAATTATTAGACTGAATCAATAAGAGTTCGCGACTCGGCATAACTGACTGAAATGATTCATGTGGGGTAGGTAATGTCCCATAGTAATGCCCCTTGAAAATTATTAGTTTCAAATAAAAACGTTTGGTAGAAAACAATTTATGTTTTACCGACATTATTTTTTATAAAACGTTTAGAAAAGCAAAACAAGTCAATTTGCATTAATTAATTTTTTAGTGTCATTTGTAGGTACCTATAGCCTAATTGTTATTGTAATCGTCGGCCGCAGAGTGGCTACAATACGAGCAAGAACAACAAAAACGTCGGTTAAGATTTTTAAATGTAAAAAAAAACACAAAACAAACCGTCGTCGAAAATTTCAGGTGATTTGAAATACAAATAAATAAAAATTCTCGGAAAAAATAAATATAGGAATAGTTTCGTAGCAAATAGAATCACCATCTGACGCTGAAGATAGTAAAAAATCTGTAGAGTCCTCTGAGGGAGCAATTTTGAAGGAGATATGCCGCAGAACTACATGCTGCAAAATCCTAACGCGAAACATTCTAATATGGGCGCAAAACCGAAATATCGAAAGTGTAAAATCAACCTTCCGGACCTTAAGAAAATGACCGTTCTCCAGTTTAAGGAATTCAGCGAAGAAAAACTGAGGGACAGCATTTTGCGACTGCAGCGGCTTCGCTGGAAGAGCAATCGGCGCCGCGTAGAACACCTGAAGCCGTCGAAAATGCCACAGCTCGACGCCAAATCGGCACTCAGTTCGTACAACCGACTGATCCAGTTCAGGCGCCAACCGGCCGAGATGATCTGGCTGGAGACGATGAGGTCGGTGATACTGATGATCAGCGCTTATGGAGCCATGCAGAAACGAGGTTGCACCCTGGAACGACTGACCCTGCGCAATATCATGGACCAGTACAGAGTTGCCGTGAACACGACCAAGAGATCGGCCGACGGTACAGGCGTGGGTGTCAGTTACAACTACAAGGTAGGCACAGAGACAGTTATTTAATCCAGTGTTTCAACCAGATCCCTTATTTGCTTTGGAAGGAAAATTGAAAATTAGGTGGGGGGCAGGACCGTCATTTCTGCAAAAAAATGTTGGGGGGCTAAATCTTCCAAACACCTACACATTAATAAGTGTTTTTTCCAAAAAATTTCCAAAAATTTTTCAAAATATACATTTTCTTTCCCGAATTAGCTGACAACCGTGGAAGAAGTATAATCGTGGGTACTTTTTCCGAAAAATTTCCAAAAACTTCTGACTTTTTTTTTACAGAAATAATATATTTTTTCCAAAACTTGTTTTAGAAAAATAAAAAAAAAATCTTTGGTAGGAAGAATTTGAAACTTTGAGGATGGAAATTCCCTCCTAAAGCGTCTGTATAAAACACTGGCTATATATTTTTTTTTAAGTTGATAAAAAATTTCAAACATTCTCGAGTGATATTTGATTATCTTGTAAATAAAATAAATCCAGAATTAAATGTTTTATGTTCAGTTTTTATTCATTTCCTACGTTCTATCCTATAGGATTACGCAGTTGGAAAGGCCATGGCTGTGCCGGTTGACGCGGTGAAGATCATGCAGAAACAAGAAGACCTAAGGACACACCAAGACATCATGACCATCTACACGGTCATGATGAACCTTTCGGTGTTCCAGAACAACTACACCTACGATCAGTGCTGGACGCTGGCCAAGAACCTCAAGTACTTCAGGTGCGAGGCTAAACGCGTCTTGACCTGGAAGAATCGCAACCCCATCCGCGTCTACTTCATCTACAGCGGAGAGGTCAGCGTCGTCGTTGGCTTGGAAGAGGAAAACGAAGGGTCGAGTAGTCCCACTAAAACGATCACTCTGGGCAGGGGTTCTTGCATTGGCCACACGTCGAAGACCTCCCACTGCATCTGTGCCACTAACTGCGAGTTTCTGACTATAGAGAAGGTGATTTACATTAAAGAAGGTATTCATGCCGTTCTGGCAGAAGAGATGGAGGAGCGATTCAAGTTCTTCAGAGACTGGCCGCCTCTCGAAAACTGGTCCGACAACGCCATATACGACCTGTCCACGCTCAGCTACACGGATAGTTATACCAGTGGAACCATGATTCTCCATCACGTAAAGGTTTGTTATTTTTACGTTCTGTTTTTTTTAATTTCGTCATCATCATCACCACAACCAACACCACCACCACCACCATCACCACCACCACCACCACCACCACCACCACCACCACCACCACCACCACCACCACCACCACCACCACCACCACCACCACCACCACCACCACCACCACCACCACCACCACCACCACCACCACCACTACCACCACCACCACCACCACCACCACCACAACCTAAATAATACATTCAAGGACGAAATGCTGGATCTCATCTGGTTCGTTTTGAAAGGCAAGATGGACGTCGTCAAGGTAGCCGACCTGAAAGCCTGCGCGAAAATACTCGAAGAAGGATCGAATACTCTCGACCAGACGATGAGTCGCCGGGTGAAAATGGCCAAATTTCTCGACAGCACACTGAAGAAAGTTCAGTCGAAAAGCGATCTGGATCAAGGATGCGCCAAAGTCTTCAACAGGTCGTTCAGACTGCCGACGACCTCCATAAAGTCTCTGGCCAACTACCTGGAAAGAGAAAAACTCCACGATTCGAAAGCGGAGACGATCGATAAGCCGATATATCTCAAGATGCGTAGTCTCCTGCCGGGCGAATGTTACGGCCTGGACAACATAGACGAAGGCAAAGATGCACAGAAGAAAACGACAAATAGGTAGTAGTTTTTGTGTGTGTGGTCATGTTTAGATCATAAAAAAAATGATCAGCCTGACGCAGAAATACATTTTTTTACCAGATTTTGTTTGGTCAGCCGGGACTGTATTGTCATCAGAGTTCCTTGCAGTCAATTTTTGGAGCTGATCCGCATACTCGGCATCGACCGCAAAGCTCTGTCCAAGGTTGTTCACAGCTATTACGAAGACAGTGAGTGTATTTGTAGAGAAGTGTGGGAATTCTATAAAAATTTGTCCAAATTTAAAACAATACTGTAACGTCTTTATATGAGAAGACTAAAAAATCATCTATATAGAAAGGAATTAGAAAGTTTGTCATCTATACCTCATAAAGTATATATACCTATAAGTTAGGAAGCATCAAACTACTCCATGGGTTAAATTCATAATGGCCCTGTATCAGACATGTTCTTTTGACGTTAAGTAGTTACTGTGAAGTATTATGAAAATATAATTATAACTATAACTAATGGATTCACATGAAGCGCGAAATTAAGGTTGCCACTGCATTATTATTGTGATGATGTTGTAGCAAATTTCCAAATATTTTTTTAGGTACTTATTCCATAATAACCGCATCCTAGCTTAAGAGTCACAATACCCCTCTATCCACGACTGAAGTCACATCGTATAAATGTCAAATTAAAAAAAAATTTTACCAGATGAAATCTGCAAACTCATGGATGCAGAGTTGAAGTGGCGCGAGTACAAACAGAAGGTTGTCGAGTCTCAGATACTCTGGCGCCCAACGCAGAGGAAGACCAGGAACTTTCTGACCCACGTACTCAGTACAGAAGAAACGGTGGTAGACTACAACGAGACCAACTACCTCAGGCCGCACAAGTTCATCAGGCCCGGTAGCATCAACATCGTCAATCCTTTCTACCTGATAGCCAACAACGTGAACGTCAAGGACAAGAGTGCTAGGTGTCTTACGGAAGTCTTGCCGATACTGAAGGGATGAGAGATGGAGACCTGATGGAGAGCTGGGAAGTTAATCATCGGAGCGATATTGATGTTTTAATATCAAAAGATTATTTTACTGTTATCAAATTTACATGTAATTTGGACTTCTGCTGATATATTTATATTGATAAGCTAAGTGATGAGTTAAGCTAATTTTAGGATTACTTGTTTAGTTTTTTGTTTTACAATTTTAATGTTTAATTAATTCGTTACGTTGAAATTCAGCATTGATTATTTTTCGTTGTTTAATAAAGCTGCTGAAACTCGTTATGCATATTTTCAAAGCATCAATAAATATTGCGTTTATTTAATTAAAACATATTAACAAATTTAATACTTAAAAAAACCAATAACAATAAATACGAGAAATTAAATTTAGTGAAAGTTTTTAATGTGAATTAAAAAAAAGTTAGTTGCAGCCTTGCACATTCACTTCCGGACAGCAATCACCTTGACCTTCTTCGCACTGCTGGCTGATTGGTTGACAGCCTGCTGTGCATGCTTCTTCAGCTGTCTGGCAGCAGGGATCTGTACAAGCTGCCGCAGCTGCCTCCTGATGGCAAGCTGCCATCATAGCTGACTCTGGAACCATGTTGAAGCTCCAGATAAAAATCGCTCCGTCGCTGCTAGAACTGGCTATTCTCGATCGGTCTGGACTGAACCGGACTTTGGTCACTGGTGAACTGTGGCTGTAGCCCCTGAACGCTACGGAACCGTCGGCGTGTTGCCACAACTACTCGGATCATAAAAAGAAAATAATAAAAATAATTAATCAAAACGTGATCAGGCTTATCACACATATATATTTACGTTTTAATAAATGAGTGGACATTAACAGTATTGCAGGTGATCTTATATTTTAAGTTCTTAGCACCTGAACCGTACACATAATCGTGTACAGTTGATTTCAAAGTTTTATCCATGTAATCTGCTTGTTCTCAAAGTCTCCAAAATTGAATTGTGCTAAGCTTCGTTCATTTTAACCTCAGATTTCAGTTTTTCTTACCGACGCTAAGAAAAACGGTACAAAAATGATGCTAAAAAAGTAAGCTGTTTATTCAACTTTTTTTAGTTTTTAATTAAGAAAGGTAAACTTAAGCCTCGTCTTGACCTTTACTGTGCGATCGTCATCGCCGGTCACCATGAATTCAGCTTTGTCGTCGATGTCGACACTGTTGATGGTGCACTTCTGCCCGCAGTCGTCGCACTGGTAGAGCTGCACGCCACGACACAATTCCCAGTAGGTCAGCTTGCCGTCCGTGCCCGTGGCGATGACCTGCAGGGAGCAGGTCGGGTGGTAGACTACCGATTTGAACATTGTGTAGTTGGTCTTTATTGAAATGCTTGCCAGGTTGGTACTGGGATGAGCAGTGAGGTGCAACAGATGATTGAAAAACAGAAATTATTAAACAAAAAAAAACAAATGATTTATTAACTATTTATTTCCTTCTCAGTACATTCTCAATTAAAATACTAAACTTCCATTGCCATCATCATTTGATTTAAACCCACCTCCTCTCACTTTTTCAAATGCATCAACCACAAAAAAAGCTTACAATCTATTCCAAAGAATCAGCGTTCCATCCATGGAGCAAGACAGGATCTCGTCGACATCCTCAGGACATTCCTGACCTTCTCTCAGCTTCTGAACCGTTCGAACCCTGATCGCCGTCACTGGGGCTCGGTGCTCCTTCAATAGGACATGGTCGAACACGTAGAGGCGGCACTATTGAGAAAACTTCGTTTAAATAATTTAAATGAAAACCGTCCAGAACAAATAGTTTATTTCATAGTTTGAAATTATAAACTATTAAAAATGTTACTACTAGTTTAGTTGAATACCTATTTTTTTTAAATCGACTAAAAATGCTTTTCTTCATACACACAACAACGCACCTTATCTTCGAGATTTTCCGGCACCATCCATACGACAACATGACCGAGGTCACTGCCGCTTATGACGCGACGGCAATCGTCGCTGGTCGCCAGGGCGGTCACCTGGGAGCCGAAAGCACTGTTGATGAGATACATCGATTTTCCAGATTCCGGATAATATGCTCTTATTCTACAATCGTCCCAGCCTAAAAAAAATAATTATTGTATTCTGAAATTTCTGACTTTCTTCTAACAACGTTTCTTTTTAAATATAAATTTTAGGACCAATATCTTGAAAAAACACTTTAATGATATGAATGTACTAGTACATATAATTCCCTACAACCAGTAAATATTAGACATGTTTACCAACTGGTAAAGCATTAAGAAAATATGTCTTGGGCACGAGAAATTTTCCTGCGCTCTGGGAAATTTTTATTTTTAGAGAGCCCGTTAAATAAATATAATAATAATAATAATAATAATAATAATAATAATAATAATAATAATAATAATAATAATAATAATAATAATAATAATAATAATAATAATAATAATAATAATAATAATAATAATAATAATAATAATAATAATAATAATAATAATAATAATAATAATAATAATAATAATAATAATAATAATAATAACAACCAGTTACAATGCTTTTCCCATCTTTGGTAATACAGGTAGCAAGACAGGTGTGATTGGGAACAAGCAGACGGACGAGTTCCTTGTGTTCAGCCAGCGACCAGATCCTGACCTCTTGTTTAGATCCTGCCACAAGAAGATCTGAACTGTTGCTGTTGAGAGTGGATTGGAAAAAAATAAAATAAAATGGACGATGATCGTTTAATGTGTTACTAATTAATGACACACAGTGCTGACGTACCAAGGAAAGGCGATGTCATTGACGCTGTTGTAATGAGCCGATTTGAGTAGCTGGTGTCGAAAGGTTGTAAAAAATTCGATTTGGTAGATGTTGCCGAAGTCCGTTCCAACAAAGTACTGTTGTAAATGAATATTATATTATATTATATTAGTACTTTTGTATGAATAAATACAACATTATATTATATGAGTACTGTTGTATAATTGAATAAAACATTATATTATATTAGTACTGTTGTACAAATAAATAAATAAAATATTATATTATATTAGTACTGTTGTATAAATGAATAAAACAATATATTATATTAGTACTGTTATATAAATAAATAAAACATTATATTAACCGATCGAATATTCTGTTTAACTATTTATTGAGTTTTAATATGCAATTACGCTTCTTAACTTTAGTTTTATTTTAAATTCAAAGACATGCTTTCAAGCTTAGATTGTAAGAGCAAATTTAATTATTAAAAAAATTCAAACTAGATAGAAAGGAAAGGCTTGGAAGAATGAGAAAATTTTTGACCTGTAATGTGGAGCAGCCTCTAGGCACGATAGAAGTGATCTTGCCTTCTAAACATTTTTCTTTTCTGAAATAAAAAAAATTAAAATAAAACCATTAAATCATTAAACAATAACAGACGCTAGTGCTATAATAATAAAAGTCAATAACAGTAATCAGCTATTTGGTCAAAGCTATCATGGGAATACATCTTTTTACCAGTGCTTTGACCAAAATTACCAATGTCAGAAACAACCAGAATTTACCGGAGCTTTCAAAAAATTACCAATGCCAGAAATAACCCACTTGGTTCTTGACGTTTTCGGCGTGAGGACAGCCAGCACACCTGTCCCCGACCCAGCTATGAACTCTTTAGTACCGGGGTTGATAACCAGCTGGAAGAGTCCGCACTGGAATGCCGTCTTGGTCAGAACTGCAGTGAGGAAGGTTCGGTTTTTGAGGCTGAAAATGATCACATCTCCTGACGTCGTTCCAGCGTATCCAGTCTCGTCGCAACTGCTGATCTACAGGCACGCATATATATATATATATATATATATATATATATATATATATATATATATATATATATATATATATATATATCTATATATATAAAAGGCAACGTATGTTCATTAATAACGCCAAAACCAATGAAGGGATTTGCACGAAATTTTACATAATAAACATTTACCACCTAACAAATAATCTCATTTATTTAAAAAAATTGTTTTGAATGTTTTTAGAAAATTAATTTTTATAAATATTTTATCTATGCAATTTTGGAAAATTAATTTTTAGAAATATTTTATCTATGCAATTATATCGCGGCTTAACGAGCTTAGGGTTGCTTTCGACTTCTGTTCCGTCGTTGTTGGTTGTCGCGATTTCTCAAAATCAAAAGTGAGTATTATTTTACTTATATCAATTATATCAATATATCAAAAGTAATATATAATATACTATATACTATACTATTATTTTTTTAATTACTGTATATCGTTCAAATGTTTTTGAATGTTTTAGAAAATTAATTTTTTTAAATATTTTCGCTATTGTATCAGAGCTATGTTTTGTTTACATTCGCTGTTTATCGTCTCGGTTTCTCGAAATCAAAGTAATTTAAAAACTTAGGCTACTATTCTTATATTATTTACTTAGGCTACTATTTTTATATTATTTAATTGTTAATTATTGTTGTGTATATATTAAATTGTAAATTGTTTCGGTCGTTGTGTGTCAGGCTATCATTATCGCTCTACCAGTCTAACCACTCTAACCTCTAACAGATATTATTTTGTGCTACTTTTAGTCTAACAGATATTATTTTGTGCTTACAGACAAGAAAATTGAAAAATTTATTGTGAGTGAGTATATCAATATAACTATTAATGTATTTTAAGTATAATAGTATAACTATTAATGCACCTTATGGAAAAACAAAAAACATTGTGTATCAGAAAGCTTTGCAATAAAATGACTGTATGTGTTTGTTGTATTTTTTTTAATTAAAAATCAAAAGTATCTGCATAAATGTTTCAATAGATGCAAAGATGCCCGGGCAAACGAGCGGTTAAGGAAACGGGAGCCAGAGAGAAAAACGATAAAAAAACCTTTAAATTCCCCGGGCAACGCCGGGTAACCCAGCTAGTATATATATATATATATATATATATATATATATATATATATATATATATATATATATATATATATATATATATATATATATATATATATATATATATATATAGACAGATGAATGAAGATAAATTAAAATATTTTTTTTAATTCCACTTTTAATAAAAGAATAAAAAAGATTATAGAAAATTTAATTGCTTTGAAATGTCCATGTAAATAATTAAATCTATAGGTTTAGTTTAAATTACCGTATAAATAATTTTTATTTATTTATTTTGGTTCCTAAATTAACTCACTACAAGACAGGTTATGTGTCTGACGACTTTCTTAAAATAGATCTCCGTTGGTTTGAGTTTCATAGTTTCTTCCCCGACATCCCAAACTCTCAGATTGTCTGTATAAACAATATGTCGACGACGGTTGCTATTGGCGATAGAGTGATAATGATAATGATGATGATGATGATAAATGTGGATTTAAAAAATAAAATTAATGAAGGAAAACCAAGCATGAAGGTTTGTCATGGAATGAGAAGAACCAAAAATGGTGATGGCGATGATGATGTTGTTACAGCAATAGAGAAAATTAGAAGTGTCAATAAATGAATGAATAACTGAATGAATTAGAACATGAATGAATGAATAAATGAATGAGTACAAAAATGAATGAATGAATAAATGAATGAGTACAAAAATGAATGAATGAGTACAAAAATGAATGAATGAATAAATGAATGAGTACAAAAATGAATGAATGAATAAATGAATGAGTACAAAAATAAATGTATGAATGACTACAAAATGAATGAATACACATAATATGAATAAAAAAAAACTGATTATAAAAACTCATCTTCCAGCAGTTATAAAAACATCCCTGGAGTTGTTAGCCACAGAAAGGCATTCAGCGGGACCAGAGGTGTTCCTCTGTGCCACAGTGCGGCACTTCGGCTTTCCAGAAGCAACTTCCAGAACGGCCACACTTTAAATATTATTTTAATTATTAAGTTTTTACATATTCGAGGGACTGAAAAGTTTTTTTAATTTTATTGCAAAATATAGCGATGGGATAATGATTTTACGCAGTTTAAGCAATTAATTTATTTCAACTGATGTAGAAAAACCACCTATTAAAAATATCATAAAATTCACTCACAATAAGTCAGCATAAACGAATATATGCTTCGCTAAAGCAAATCTTGATAAATTAAAATTTAAAAAAAAAACAACAACGTGATATAAAACAGAATAAAAATTATTATAAATCTTACAATCTGTCATCAGGACCTCCGAGAGAGAAAAGGAAGCATTCATCACAGCTGAACCTCAGAGCTTCAATCCTGACCCTGTGGATCGAGTACTTGGCATGCATGCATCTGCTTGGAAAATGCCAGACTATAATTGGTGCCTGTTTTATTGTAAATTTTATTTTGCATTACAACTTTTTTGGTTTTTTTTGTCTCATTAAGAAAAGATTTATTTCATTTTATAGTTTTATTTAGTTGGAAAAATGTCGCCAGCCCAAGATAATGACCAAAAAAACTACATTTCATTCTAGCACTAAATTTAATCGTGACATCAAATTTGATCGTGACATTACGTTTGATCGTGACATTACATTTGATCGTGACATTACGTTTGATCGTGATCTGTTTTCCGTTCCGACTGCTATGTAGTTTCCACTTCTCGACAGATCAATACAGGTAATCTCGTGCCGGTGGTAGTAACAGCTGTCTCCACAAACGTCCTGTAAAAATTCCTGAGCTTTCGTCTCCAGGTGCTCAATGACCAGTGCATTGCCGACGGCGTAAATCAAGTGGTATCCGTCAGGGTGGCATTTCAGGCCGTTGCGAATCGAACCTAGCCGTGGAAATATGTATACTTTAAATTTGAGATTAATAAAATTTAAGTTTTAGATACACACACACATTTAAAATTATTTAGTGCGAGTTACACCCGTATTTTGAGAAAATAAAATTTTGATATATAACTTATATTGAATAGAGTGCTTCTAACAAAGTTTGCTCTCAATGTCGGCAGTGGAAAAATAAATTTCTAACATTGTTACCGATGGTTACTGGCTACTGTTTGTGTTTTGGGAATATTAAAATAATGTTTCTTTTCTATCAAAATTAACTCAAGACGCTATAGGTACTAGAAAAACGTTATATAGTTGGCAAGTTTGTAACAGTTAATTTTTGTTTTATTTTTATCAGTAGACAACAGTTTACTGACGACTAACCGACAACTAACCGTTAAAACCGATAACCCTTTCCAGCTGTACATTCGGAACAAGTTTTTCACAACACTCCATATTTTTTATAAAACCACGAAAATGATATTTTTTGTTGGACTTACGGTGGAACGTCGGACATTTTGAAAATCAACAAAAATACCGGCCGTTGTCAATGCAGACGCTTTGGGCTGGGTAAAATGATGACTTACGAAACAATTCCCTTGTTATGTTTCGCAATTCTAGTGTTTTACAATATTTTTTTTAACTAAAATAAAAATTGAAACAATTAAATTATCATTAATTATAATTTTCCAAAACTAAAAATTAGAAAACAAAGACAATGAATTAGAAACTTATTGAATTTTGATTCATCCGGCAAAACATATAAAAAATAGGAAAAAAAGAAAGAAAAAAAGAGAAAGAGAGAAGAAGAGAGAGAGAGAGAAAGAGAAAGAGAGAGAGAAACAGAGAGAAAAAATAAAAGAAAGAAAGAAAAAAAGAAAAAAGAAGGAGAAAAAAGAAAAAAATAGGAAGAAAAAGAAAAAAAGAGGAAGAAAAAAAGAAAGCAAAAAAATCAGAGCAAGATGTGCTTAATAGGTTTCACTAAAGCTAAAGTAGGTCAGGCGTTTCAACTATAAAAGCGTTGTTTTCTGGACTAAATTTGGTTTAATACGACTTTGAGTAACAATACGGTTTAGTATATTTTAATTGAAAATCGAATTTGAATAAAAATGATTTAATTAACTTCGCATTCCAATATATTTTAATTAATTCTAAACGCGCAGATGCTCTGCGTGGGAGCTGTTAGTAATTTAATTAAATCTTCTTCAACAGTTAATCACAGATTCGCTGAAGGTGATTGGACAAACGATGGATCGATCGATCGATTAAATGAATGTCTGTTTGAAAGAATAACTGATTAAAGAAAAAGCGACTGATTAAAAAAGCGACCGATTAAAATTTAAAAAAAAACGATTAAAAAATTGAAGGCGACAGGACAGGTGATTCTTGGAGGATCCAAAAATTCTTAGCGGGCAGGGAAATGCATCCCCCATCTGCCCTGGATGCGTCGATACAGGGGATCATTCGTTATCATCGTCGCCTTCGTAGGAGCGGCAAGTGCTTCCTTCCCAGGGGGGAATGTCCAGTGTGGTGCACGATTCTCTCTCGACGCATCTCAGCCTCGTACACGTTGTCAAGTTGAAGGGCCTATCCCTGTACCTAGTTGAGTGGAAAATGAGGACAGAGTTATTAAACTAACTATTATACATATATGTTTAGACAATTTTTCATTATTTATAACTTTGAACATTAGTTATTAACTGCCGCATTTTTAAATATTTTCAATGTCAAACTTTTCATTCCAGCTAGACAGTGAACAATTTTAAAAACAGAATAATTTAAATGATTTAATTCTGCATCCGTTGTTTTAATCAATTTTAATTCAATAAAGTTATTTTATTCTTCTTATACGCTGACGATTTAAAAACCAAATAATTTCAAATGATTTATTTGGACATAAATGAAACAAAATATAAAAAAAACTGCCGAACATGTCAAGATAATGGCAGGCTCGAAAGCCAGTGTGGTAGAGGCACTGCTGATCCTCGGTGAAGTTTGCCAGCTGTGAACTTTCTGTGTAGCTTGCTGGAACTTCGTGCGACTCATCGAGCGTCTCATTATCCAGGCAGCTGCTATTCAAGCTGGGAAATAATTAGATCGTCACCATCATCGTTACCACTACCACCACCACCGCCACCGCCACCGCCACCGCCACCACCACCACCACCACCACCACCAACATCATCATCATCATTATCATCAGCATCATCGCCACTGACTTTTAAACAAAACTTACCTCATAACCGTCATCATGACCATCATCAGCTCCATTATCATCATCACCACCAACATCGTCACCGACATCGTCACCAACATCGTCATCACAGACTTTTAAACGAAACCCACCTCTGTAGCCGGATTATATTGGCAGTCATGTCGGTCTCTGAACACACTGAGAAGTTTGCCATTTGGTTTGTGCCGCTGTTCCTGTAGACGGAGATCTGGTTGGAACAGTTTCTCTCCAAACCGGCCCCCAAGCTGATTTGTAATAATAAATAAACAATTTATTTAGCATGGTGCTTTTGGTAAAAATGGCCAATATTGTTACTACTAATGATATCAATATTACTTATATAATAATAATGCTAATATTTTAACCAAAGATTTTCTAAGGGTAGACAAACGAACACTTGAGAAAATGAAAAAAAAAACTAATTTTTTGACAAGTAAAAATTTTAAGTTTAAAAATTTGACAGCTGTAAACTTAATTTATAAAAAAGCTATTTAAGAAAAATAGGAACATGATTTATAAAAAAAAACTATTTAAGAAAAATACGAAGGGTTACTTTGTGGCCACAACCCCGGCTAGATTCATGGCTGTCTCGACAAATCCCCCGTCTTTAAGAGATGCCGTCCCATTGGAACATACGGCCTTATAGTAGCCCGTGGTCCACACGTTCAACCTGATGACATCGAGGGTAGGGGAGAAGAAAGGTGTGAAAAAGAAAAATGAGGAAATAAAAACTTATAAAATTGTGACAAATACCTAAAAATTCTTAGAGAAATCTTCTGAACTTATAACATTATTATTATCTAAAATACAAACGAATATAAAAAAGAAAAAGAAAATAAAATATGGAAAAAGAAAGAGTGAAATAAATTGATACTTTGACATGACGATAGCGATATCAGCACTGGAAGGAAACTCGGAGTAGGTCGAAAAGAGCCATTTCTGGAAAGGTTCCAAGACGTCGAGTTGGTTGAAGAAGCCCCACGGTGATGCCAGAATGGTGAAATTCGATTCCAGTCGAGTCTGAAATGAATATAGTCGGTTGTTAATGGAAAAGTTAGGAAAAAAAATAGATAATCCGATTCCTTTGTGCAATTAAACGTTTTTGATAACTTAGAAAACGTCTAACAGGATTGACGACGACGATGACGGTAATATGATGATGATGATGATGATGATGATGATGATGATGATGATGATGATGACGCTGGTGATGATGATGCTGGTGATGATGATGTTGATGATGATGTTGATGATGATGATGATACCTCGACGATGTGGATCTTGACGATCTTCAACGAAAATCTGAGCCTGGTTCTTGTTAGATGTTTGAACGGAACCTCGGCCTTCGGGTAAAAAAATTACGATTTTCATTGAAAACAGTTTTATTTACACAATTTGTAAAAATATTTCTGTAAGTTATACTTACACTCACACAAATGCAAGAATGAATTCACAAGCATCATTCACATAACACACACACACACAAAAACACACACCAACAAACATTCTCACGGACAGACACATACATTATCCACTCCATCTAGCAACCTAGCAACAATTAATCACCTATTTATTTATTTTAACAACTAATCACCTATTTATTTATTTTAACAATTAATCACCTAATTATTTATTTTAGCAACTAATCACCTGATTAATAATTTTAACTAATCACCTAATTATTTATTTTAACAACTAATTACCTAATTATTTATTTTAACAATTAATGATCTAATTATTTATTTTAACAACTAATCACCTAATTATTCATTTTAACAATTAATGATCCAATTATTTATTTTAAGAATTAACTCACCGTCTTGACCAGATTAGTAACATACATACGTAGATTTTCACGGGCTTTCGTTGCGTTGAACTCACTGACCTCTAGCCATCTGTGTGGGTGGGGTGGGGGTATGAGAGGGGATTAAAACGATAAAAAAGACAAGAATGTAAAACAGAAAACACTCAAAAAACTGCCATTGGGTGTTTCTGTGGCTTATAAAATAACAGACATTCATAATTTAAATTGTTTCAATAATCTGTCCGCAAATTTGAGCTTACTGGGGGGGGGGATGATACATTTTTAAAGGTGGGACAACACGGACCAGCATTGGGCAATAAGAAAAAAAGTTAAATATTGAAGTTGTATAATTTTGAGTTTAATTTTTTGATGATTTTTAGGGTAGGGTGTGGTAGGTGCATTCTGGTGTTTTATAAAAATTAATTTAGACAAATTTTTGAGCGTTATCATTTGCGTCTGTGGTTCCTTAGATGGCTCGTGATTTTTAAAAATTTCACAAAAACAAAGAAACAATTAGGAAGAACTTTGAAAAAAAAATAAAGTAATTGTTTTTAATAAAAAAAACTAAAATTTAATAAAACTGAATTTAAAAATAAAAAACAGAAACCGGCTATCAGCTTTGAATTGAAAGAAAAAATATGAAACGCTTAAAAGTCATTAAATTTTAAAAACATACCTCTTAAAAATGGTGTAGTCAGCTACGATAAACAATTTTATGACAACATCCTTTTTTTCTTGACCAGTTTCCACTGATTCCGTGGTAATTTCCAGTTCTTCCGAGTTACTTTCAAGTTCCTCCGAGTTGTTCACCGGGGTCAGCCCTGCATTATTGTCCAAAGTTACCGTATTCGCCCTGTGCATTATCTCCGTTGTACCGGCGACGGTACTACCCTGACTTTCCGTAGCAACTGTCCGAGAAGTCTCTACGTCATTTATCTCGGTTCGCTCGCTTTCAGTTTCCCCCAAAGCGGACGATTCTCTTACGACCAGCAAAAGAAAGAAGACGAATGCCAAACTACTCGAATGCATTTTGAACTTAAATTCGACACTTCTAATTGAACGACAAATAAACAGAAAAAAACTGTTTAAAAATATATCTTAGAAAGCTAAATTTAAAACTGCTTTGGAATACACGAGTCTGGTGAGTTTAATGAAATGGAAGATTCGAAAGGTGTGTTGCTATCTTTAAATACACTCACGTGGTTTTGTGCACAGCTCGAGCGTTGTGGAATAATACGGTTAATGTGCAGTAGCGTAGCCTCTACGCATATACATGTACACTTTATGTGACTACGTTAGGAAGTGACCATTACATAAACTTCTACACTTTATGTGCTATGTTATGAAGTGACCTCACGTACCCAAGAGCAGGCCACAGGGATTGGCAACCCCCTAGGTCAGCGACCTTCACCCTTTCACCAAGAGGTCAGCGGTTGTTTAGAGCCAATAATTTGACAATCAAATTAAAATCATCTTTCAAAACGTTTAGCTTTTATTTTCAAAAATACAAATTTTGAAAAACAAATTACTCAAAATCGACAAATTTTTGAATTACAAACAATTTTAAAAATCCCTCAAAAACTTGAAAAATTTTTTTTTTTAATTTATAGATTAGCAGAACAACAAAAAATCCAAAAAATTTAAAAAAAAAATGAAATAAATTAAAAGAAATTGAAATAAAAGGATTCAAAGTGATCAGAAATTAAACCAAAAAAAATGTAACGATACGAATTACAGTGCGTACAAGCAACGTACAATCAAGGTTCACATTACGTTTTTTCTACGCACGCATACACACAGGCATACACGCACACATACATACACACAGATACACGCACACACACACACGCGCACGATGATATGCTTTTAAATACAACATATATATATATATATATATATAAAAGAAACAATCACATACAAAAAACACGCTCTTAAATTGTTTTTCAATTGATCAAAATTTTAAAATAATTTGAAAGTGAACAGGGTGTGGCTAGCCCGATCTTAAAGGGAGGGCCCAAAATGTTATAAATTAGGAGGTAATCACATCTGCTCTTAGGGAAAAAAGAGTTATAGGTGTTTGACTTTTGAATCTACAAATCTTTTCGGGCATGAGTGTTTTTTTTCTCAAAGCCACTAGAGAAAAACTATGAAAAAAAAATCACCTGAATTTGACATTTTAGTTAATTCGATTTTGCTTTATAGCTCCACCTGTACGACCACATTTCTAATTGAAGCAGGTGTAAGAAATATATTTATTGTAATACAGGTATAATACAGGTGTAATACTCATGTTACTCTACAACACTCTAATTTCTAAGCTATACATCGTGAGGCTGTTATAGTTGATTACACTTAAAGTATACTTAAGCTGCAAGGAGCTGTTCAAGTTTTCCAATAACTCAATTTACCGTTGGTAATGAAAATGATAGCGATGCAGACAACAATAATGACGGTGATGATGATGATGATGATGATGGTGGTGGTGGTGGTGATGAAGAAGTTATGATGATGATAGTAATACCAGCGGCAGCGGTGACAAAATCATCAATAATAATGTTCAAGACAAGGATGACGCTAATGCTGATGACAACAATGACTATGACGAGAATTATGATGATGATGTTGACAAAAATAATCCTGATTAGAAGCTAATAATACATTAGCAATTAGTGCAAGTGCGACAGTTAATACTAGCAGCACAAATTGCCTACTGTCACACAATCATCTTCAGTTGCTGTGTAACAATACGATTACATATTTTATGTATGCTATCCAATTATTTAAAAAGCATAATTGTATGGTGTTATGGTTTCAATTATTACTATAATTGTTTTTATAATTAGTATTTTAATTAATACGTCGATGGAATGAATATCTATTGCCACGATCACCTGTCACCGCCAGTTCTCTAGCGATGAAGTTGAAGCTCTAGCGAATACGAAGATATAAAGAAAATTAATGAAATCTTTAATCATTATTTTTATAAAAATATATAGTCAAAAGTAATTATTAAATTTCAACAAAAATCAGCAGGAAAAAAACTAATTTTGAAGCAATGAAAACTGGAAACCATGAAACAGGTTTAGACGCGTATAAAGAGCTCAAATACTTTTTTTTAAAAACAAATAATTTACAGTCTTTTACATAACACGTACACACATAGCAAGATCACGCATATAAAGGGCACGCGCATAAAAAGGGGCACACGCATATAAAGGGGCAAGCGCATACAACAAGTAGACATGTTTTTATTGGTTTATAATGTTTATATAAATTTTTTTAGGGCAGAAATTTAATTGAACTCGAGATATGTAATGGCTATCTAAATATCTATATAAAGCTTTTTTAATATATGGGTGGCAATGCCGTATTTATATATATATATATATATATATATATATATATATATATATATATATATATATATATATATATATATATATATATATATATATATATATATATATATTTATATACATTCTATATATTTATATACATTCTATTTATGTCTCTTAATAGTTATAAACGCAATGTTTTATTATGAATGACAACAATGATTTGATGAGTTAATTTTGTCTCATTTGTGACAAAAATAGTTGTATGATGGGAAAAAAACTGAAATTAATACAGAAATAATGTTCAAGCTGACAGTAGGTGTAAGTTTACAGTTTCAGTATGTGTAAGGTTAGAGTTGAAGTAAGTGTAATTTTACAGTTGCAAAAAGTGTAAGTTTACAGTTACAGTAATCAGCGAAACTTTTAGAAAACCAATACAATAATATTACACGACTTCTAACAATATTATCTTTATTTGACAATAACTTATTACAGCTACAAAAATATGATAATAATTAAACAATAATAAATTTAATACTTGCTATTTTTATTTTATTGAAATTATGATTAATAACAAATAATTAAGAATATTACGAATGAAACTTTTCTCGTCAAATATGATTTGAAAATATTTGATAAAAAAGTTAAAACCTTCATATTTGCACCCAAAAAAATTTAAAAAACAGAGGATTAATTTTTAAATATAAGAATAAAATAATAATAATAATAATAAAGGATAATAAAGTAAACAATATAAATAATAATAATAATAAATTATTATTATAATTAATGATGATGATGATAATATAATTATATTTATAAGAACATTTCCTAGAAGAATTTGACTTCGGCAAGATACTTGAGAGGGCAGAAGAGTTTGTAGGGATGATCGTTTGTTCTGATTAACGCAACTCCGTCCTTTGAGCTGCTCTCTTGTACGACTATCTGGAGAAATGAAATGGAAATAAATGGAAAAAATGAGAGAGAGAGAGAGAGAGAGAGAGAGAGAGAGAGAGAGAGAGAGAGAGAGAGAGAGAGAGAGAGAGAGAGAGAGATAGAGAGAGAGAGAGAGAGAGAGAGAGAGAGAGAGAGAAAGAAAGAGAAAAAGAGAAAGAGAGAAAGAGAGAGATAGAAAGAAAAAAAAAGATAAAAACAGAAGTAAAACAGTATCTAGATATTAGAATTGAAAATAAATGTATAAATATAAGAAGTGTTGAGTAAAAATATTTTTAATATCTTATGCTAGTTTTTGGAATTTAAATAAAACATTTATTATTAGTTTTTTTATGTCATAAACGTTGATAGAATGAATGAAAAGTACGTTAATGCACAACTGTAACTCAAGTACATGAAATGAAAAACTTTTTATTTTGCGATCATTAAAAAAATTTATGCTTTCTCTACAAATTTTCTTTACTTGGAAATCTTAACACACACATTACACATTCTTACAAGAAGTTTGCATACGCAAACACACACAGACTTGGCACATAAACACACAAACATACAACGAACCCACACATCAACATCCCCTAGCCTACCCTACCCTACCCAACCCCACCCTACTTGGTTTTTAAATAGCTTCACAGGGCGCGTGTTTTCCCTCTTTTCGTCGAAGATGTTCACCGACGAGACCAGCCTCATAACTTTCTCACCGCACCTGATCGGAGCCACGTGACTTGAGGGGAAGTAGCCAATCTTGTCGACCAGTCGTCCCTGGAGTTGAGAAATGGAATGAAAGATGGAGTCGGCTGTTTTGTCTCTCGATCAATCCGTTTTAATTAAAACACGTCAACGGTTTTTCATCATCATCCTCATCGTCGTCGTTGTCGTCATCATCATCATCATCATGCCCCTCATCATCATCATCATTATCACAATCAGCACTATCATGATCATCATTCACCATTTTAAATAATGACGTTCACTTTCATCATCATCATCATCATCATCATCATCATCATCATCATCATCATCATCATCATCATCATCATCATCATCATCATCATCATCATCATCATCATCATCATCATCATCATCATCATCATCATCATCATCATCATCATCATCATCATCATCATCATCATCATCATCATCATCATCATCATCATCATCATCATCATCATCATCATCATCATCATCATCATCATCATCATCATCATCATCATCATCATCATCATCATCATCATCATCATCATCATCATCATCATCATCATCATCATCATCATCATCATCATCATCATCATCATCATCATCATCATCATCATCATCATCATCATCATCATCATCATCATCATCATCATCATCATCATCATCATCATCATCATCATCATCATCATCATCATCATCATCATCAAGGTCATCAAATATCCTACTTTCCACCAAGTTGGATCCGTGCAATCTAGAAGTTCGATAATCTGTCCTGCTCTGCATCAATAACGACAATTATTCTGTCATCATGTTTGAAAAAAATATTTTTTTTAAAAACCTTTATTTTACTTAAATGCTCTGCACTAGAAACGTTCATTCAAGAAAGGTTGATTTTAACTGTTTCAAAGCTAAAACAAATTGAAGTTACTATTATTGAAAATAGTCATATTAATGGCAATTAGCTGATTACAGCTGAGATTATTAGCGGATAGCTGCTAGCTAGCGGGTTGGTTCGATTTTCTCCAAACCTTTCCAAAGCTTGACGCGCGGTTTTTTGCATAAATATTTGGACTTGCATTTGCTTCACTGTACAGGATTATAACAAGCAGTTTATTTACTTGAACGCACATTTAGAGCTTCTGAGACTTTGAATTTCAGATAAAAAAAGCATTTTTGAGCAAATGTAAAATATTAAAGATCATGATGATGATGATGATACTGATGCTGGTACCACAGTGATTGTTGTAATTTGATTAGTGATTTTGCTTAGAATTAAAAAATAAATAAATCAGTTATAAAAAGTTACTAGCTGTACAGCTGAATTAAAAGTATATATAGCTAACTCGAAGCTAAGGTCGCAAGTATTAGTGGTCTTGTAGCTATAGTGGGCAACGCAGTTTCTTCCGATGATGCCCATTGGTGGAGACAGCTGATGGAAGATTTAGCCGTTATAACAAATTATTAAAAATATAAATAAACACTTTAAACATTCTTAGCAAAACAAGCAATAAAACAGCATTAACTTTTAACTTTATCGATTTGTTAAAAATTAGCTATGATTTATGTTAAATTAATTTTTTTAAATCCTATTAGTTGACTATGTTTTATTAATAATATTTATAAATTTTAACTTACCTGCACTTTTTGTTGTGGAATTTGGATTGCTGAAATGAAATCGAAACTATTCTTCACTTAAATGAGTAATAATAAGGCCATACATGCATAGATAGGTAGGTACTATAATATCAGTGTCAGTTTTCTTCACCCACGTCATCTATTCACCAATCGTAGTCTAAACATTTCCGAAAACTTTGTGTTCAAACGTACAAATATGAACAGTGGAAAATCAACATGTTTTGTGATATTACTATCATGGATTCCCGACGAATGCCAAATTATTTTGGCATTGCGAAGGCCGTGCTGTTGACTTGATCACTTCTTGGGGGGGGGGGGGGTATATTGTTTGGCCATAGGGTCACCGACGCATGGTTTACCTCTTCAGGTTTACCAAGACAAATACTCCTTTACATTACAGTTCCTTGAATGCTTGGGGTTTAGACATTAAAAAAAAACAAAGAAACTGATGTTATAAATTCAGTTTGTGATCATAGAAGTTTAATAAAATTAAATTTTTAGCTGAACTTAAATATACAATCAAATAAAATAAATAAATAAATGAAAAGAAATTTACTTAATTTTCATTTACCTGGTTTCGTAGTCGATATGTTGGCACTTGAAAAGGCCTGCGTTAAGCCGGAGACGTTAAGGTTGGAGCCTGGTTTAATTAATGAATCGCTTAGTTAATGAATGATTTAATTAATGAATAATTTAGTTAATTAGATGAATAATGTTTAGCAATTCTCATTAATCAGCTAGTTTATCTTTTTATTATTGATAGATTAATTTTTTCAGACGTATTTCTTTCTCACTTGCATATCGCTCTTCTCATATCCGATATCAGGATGTAACCAATCAAACTAAATTTGTGTGACGAATTCACAACGAATCAAAAATGTACAGTAATGTAAATAATTAAAAAAATGATTTATAGATTATAGAGGCTCTTTCATTGATGATATACCTATCGACTGCAAGGCCACACACTACAATGCAGTTAAAGTAACTCGCTGGCTTTAAAAGTTACTGTATCAAAACACTCAAATTGCTACAATTTTTTTTTACTAAATTGGGAAAAACAAGTTAAAACGTGCCAAATATTTTATTCCATCCCTGGGTGTTGACCGGCTCGGCGTTGAAGCACGGTGGAGAGCTTTTGCTTTCAGTCAACTCGTTGTGGAGAAGGTTCGGCAGCTCTGTGCCTCCTCCCTCGAGGATACTTGACACCTCTCTGTCGCTGGTTGATATGCCGGTCATTTCCGCGTTCTTAGAGCTACTGCTGACTCTGGCAGCGTCCACCGCAGTAGAAGTCCAACTGCAAGAAGAAGTGACAAAGCTGACGCTGCTACTAAACGTTTGCGTCTGGTAAACGGCGTTTTCGGTTTGCGCTTGAGTGCTCGTGTCCATGACCAGTATCGGAGGATTTCTGTAAACGCTTGCCACTGCATTTCCGCATGGGTTTGTAACTGGAATATCTTGTGGGAAATGTTGCATTTGAGGAGCGCTCAGGTTCTCAAGTGTTTTCGGCATATTTATCGATCCAGTTTTCTCAGTTTCCGATTGTTCTTGACGATTGACGGTTCTCAGATCGAGTCCTGATTCCACCTGGGCTTGCTGCAGCACTTTGGGACTTTTCGGCACTTCAACATTCTCGTCCTGAATGGTTTTCATTGAATGCAAGTGCATCAACTTCTTCTTTGAATTCGTCCTGGAACACCTCGAAACGTCATCAGCGGACGGGTCCTGCATGTCCTTGTTGAACTCATCCTCATTGCCTGAGCTTCCCAGTTTATGACTCGGAATCTCCAAAGTATCTCCGGCCTGCCTAGAAAACTGAGTTCTTTTGTCGACTTCTCTGGCATTGTTGTAGCATTTCTGACCAGGCGTGGTCAAAGGTCTAGCGTCAAACTTTTCTTCGTCGATGTAAAACTTCTGCGTTTTCTGATCGTAGTAGCAGCGAGAGTCCACCTTATCAGGACTGACCGACTGTCTCCGCTTCCACTTGACAACACCGTCGGTGACCACTCTGGCTTTCTTGTCAGACGCTGGTGCTCTGGAACGATCCGTTTTAGCCACTTCCAGCTTCACGAGTGTGTGGATTTTTTGTTTCGGCACCAGAGCCTCCATGTCGGTTTGTATCACGTCTATATTCGTACAACGGGAACCTAAATTTAACTCACGAGGTTGAACCGCCAGCACTTCGTCCTTGGCGGAAGGAGAAAACGGCAAGTCACAAGAAAAGGATTTCTGACCTGTGTAGCCTTGCCTGCGTTTGAATGCAAAGCTCTTCGGCGGAGAACAGTCAGACTTGATGCGCTGCTTTTGAACGCCGTGAGGCGAGGTCTGATTTGGCTGAAACGACTTTTCAGAGTCGAGAGCGGTTGAAATTTTGTCAACCTCACTGGGAATGAAGTGATTCATTATGGAAAACAACTTCGGTTCGTCTTGTAGAATTTCCTGAATTTCTCTCTCGTTCATATAATCCCTCGGCCGACCGAGTTGGCCGCCTCGCACTGGCGGCTTCTGCTGTCCTCTGTCTGACAAGAAACCCCTAACGACGCCGATGTTGTTCGTGTCAATGGACTGACTCTTTTGTGCGGTAAACCTAGCCCTACGCGAGGGACCTGATTTGCTGTTGTTGTCCCTTCGGTCGTTGCTGCAGTCGAAAGCGTCGTCAATTTCATCTTCGTACTTGACGACTGCACTGACGTCAAGTTTTCTCAACTCTTCAGAAGAATGGGCGTCTCGGGCGACCGGTGCGACTGCCGCTCTCGTCGTCGTCACTGCAGCAGCGGCGGAGGCCTCGTAAGCGACTTGCGTGTCCTCGAATGCTGCTTCTTCGATGTTTTCGGGAAAGTTCATCTGCCTGGGAACGCAGTGGACTCCGAACGACTTGCTTCCACTTTCGCTCGAGATCCACACGTTCTTGGTCTCCTTGTAGTTGATCAGGCGAGACTCTCTCGATCTTCGACTCAAGCCCGAGACCGTTGGATCTGATGAATTTCTCTTCCTGGAAACGTCTGGATAAAGTTTATTAAACGAACGTCGGTTAATGCCATCTAATGTGTAAAAATAAATTGAATAAAAGTTTTAAATATTACTTTGTGAATAAAAACAACTAATATAGGAGATTAAAAATGGCTAACTAGCTGCTTCTTGGACGACGTCAAAGGAACAACTTTTCTGCTCGAGAAAAAGAGCTCGTCTGTTTCTTGGCTTCCTCTTCATCTTCTCATTAGCAGCTTCTTTGGCTGCCTCTTTACTGAGAACAGGAGCTTGATAATCTGGATTTAATCGCATCAAAGTGAAATTATAATTATTTATTCTACTTTGATCTTTTAAAATTGCTATTAAAAATAATTAATTTTAATTTTACTTGGACTATATCCGGCAGAGTTGAGTTCATTCTGAGCCGAATGAGCGTAGCTGGCATTGCCACCACCTGATCTTGAACTGCCAGCGTTCAGCGGCGGCTGAACCATCTCGGAACGCGACATCGACGTCAACTGCTGCTCATTCTCTGACTCCGTGTTGGAGTCACTGACGTGGGGACCAAGCCGCGGCAGAAGAAACGGTATGAGATTGGTCTCGATGGGTCCCCCGTACACCGTTGGCTCGGCCGGCGACCAGGTGTCGGCCGTGTCGTCTGTCCACTCGAGCGAACGACTGGCCGGTCGGTTGCTGCCGAAGTTTTGCCTGTAAGTGGCAGCAACCCCTGCAAGATGACGTATGGAAGTTAATGATGTTGAGAGATTTTACTAAAAATCAAGAAGCGAAAAAAAAACGGGAATTGAATTAAATAATGAAGATCTGATAGATCTAGTTAGTAAACGATTTATAATGTTTTAAAATGACTGAAAAATGAAATAAAACCGAATTGAGGATAAAAATTAAGAGAAATAACTAACTTTTTAAATCCTTGTTCTTGTTGTGCTCGGGCGGAAGATCGGCAGATGCCAGCTCCTCCTCCAGATTGAATTCAGCTTTCCTGGGACTGGGATAATCACACGACAGGCTTTTCTGATTCGAGAAACACGATCGCCTTCTTTCAGCCCGGCGGTTATTCTGATTCTGCTGGAATTTCGTCAGCTGAGTTTTTTTCTCCGGGTTATAATTTGTCTGAAAGGGATTGTCTGGCGGCGGCAGAGGAGGTCTGACGGATTGGGGTGAACGCCGGTGATGCGGGTTCGTCGGATGTGGTCTTTGGTGGGATCTTGGCTGGCTGTTTTGTTGGCCGTGCTGCAAAGCGGTCGGTGGGAGGGGGTGTCTTTGCTGGTGTGATTGATGTTCTTGATTGTGGGCTAATTGCTGTAGTTGCTGCTGTTGATTTTGCTGGTTTTGCTGTTGATTCTGAAACTGTTGCTGAAGCTGTAGTTGTGGTTGTTGTTGATGTTGCAGTTGTGGTTGTGGTTGTTGCTGATGTTGGGGGGCCAACTGTTGTCGTGAAGAATACATTTTGGAGTCTCCTTTAAAATATAAGAGATAAAAACAAAAGCTTAATTCCGAATCGATACTTTGAAATTATTATTTAATTAAAACTTTAAAATAATTAATTAAAACGTTTAAATATTTAATTAAAACTTTTAAATAACTATTTAAAAATTTTAAATAGTTAATTAAAACTTTCAAATATTGAATCAAAACTCTCAATTAAATTAATTAATTAATTAATTTATTTATTTATTAATACTTTCAAATTAACAAATTAGAAAATTAATTTAGGTGTGAAATACCGTTTTGTCCGACATCACCGTCGCGTTTAATGACCATTCGGGCAGCGGCCTTGAAAGATCTCAATTTCTGCGGTCCTTCCCTAGCCTTGAACTGGCCGCGGTCACCACTGCTGGCAGCGTCTGTAGCGACGGTTGTAGGTGACGCTCTCGTAGCCGATGTCGCCGACATTCGTGTGCGCGCTGTAGACAGTTGAAAGTGAAAATTTTATCTGTTGTTACTGTTGTTGCAAACCGTTGAAAATTTCAATTAGGTATATTTTACGTCGGAAATTAATATGTTTGGAATTTATTAAAAAAAATTTTTTCAAATAACAATAATGCTTTTCAAGTAAAATTTAAACAAATTAAGACATTTATCAAATTTCAAATTGTCTACTGGATTTGGAAACTTTGTCGATGACAGCGTAGATGGAGGAGCTGCTGTCTACAAAGGGTTGATCGGATCTGTAACGGTTGGCTGGAGGTAAGAACTAAAAGAAAATTAAAAAAATTTTTTTTACTAGGTTAATATGTTTTCATTTATGTAGTAAAAAAGCATGTTTATGCAATTAAAATGCATAACCATGTAGTAAATTTAGAATATTATGCTAAAATATGCAACAAATACACAAATTTAAGTTACACACAAGACTATAACAATTGCCGATGTGGAATGGCTTACTAGTTTGGAGTATTTTTCCAGAAGTTGATATTCTCTGGCGTTTATCATTTGGTGTTGAGGAGATGAGGTCTGAATTGGAAAAAAAATTTAATGAAGCACTGATGGATGGATGGATGGATGGATGGATGGATGGATGGATGGATAGATGCTTGGATGAATGGATGGATGAAATAAAATATTAGGATTATAAATAATAACCTGCTGATGTTTATTCCCGGATATCGACGAGTTGGCTAACTTTTGGCCGCCACTAGCTGCACCGACTGCAGATTTTGAATTTAAATTAACAGCTGCAGCTGAAGAGTTTTGCTTCTTGCTGCCGCTGCTGTCGCCGATCCTGAGATTTTTGAACGCTTGCTTCCACATGCTTTTTATGGTGAGCTTGCTGCCCGTGCTCTGCTGGGCCAGGGTTGGAATGGCTGTGGTCAGGTTCTGCTTCTGGGTCAAGAGGTCGAGCTGGTAGAAACGAAAAGAAACGCTAGTTGCAATAAAACAAATAGAAAACGGTTTTATCAACAACAAAAAATTAAAAAATTAAATTAAATTGCTTAACAAAAAAAACACATTTTGGATATTTTTCAAAATGAAATTTATAATGTTCACATTCTGTGTAACCTAATTAAATTTACTTGCCTAATTTCTATAACTATTTAAATCCTATTAACCCATTTATCATCTAATTGATAAAAAGATAATAGTTGAAATTTTTTAACTTAAAACGAATCTAAATAAAGATTAAGCATCAATAATTGACAGATATTTTTTTATTATTATAAACAAAAACAATGAAACAATATGTTTGACTGATCGTAAACGTAATGAAAATATTCCCAAACATTTCTCTTTAATAATTTTTAAATAATTTAATAATCTCATAATAATTTTTTAAACTTTAGTAAAATAATTATTTTTTTTATTTTATTACTAAAAAATAAATCAAATCTGCAGCCAGGCATCAAACTCCAATCAGTCATCGCACATCTCGAGAACTTCAGCAATGTGTTTCCATCGTGCTTGCAAGTCTACCATAAATCAAATGAGGACTTGATGCTATATATATATATATATATATATATATATATTCACATGGCGTTTTTGCGCTAATTTGATTATGAATAAAAAACACAGCTAGCATAATGTAAGAAAAAAAACCGTTACAATTATTTATTTATAACAAAAATTTGAGATAAATGGAAAGCCAAATTAGCACAAAATCTAACAAAGTTTAAAAATTTTAGAGAAAAAAATCCTTTGATGAAATTAGCTGCCCGTGTGAGTGTGCTTAAACGTGTTTGTTTGTGCGTGTGTGTTTTTTCTATTTTTTATTTTTTTCTAGCTTTTTTCATTCTTCCTGTTTGTTGTCACTGTGTTTATGTATTAGATTGTGTTTACGTAATGTGTTGTATTTAGTTAATGGCTTGAATTTAATTTAAATTTTGTATTTAAATAATAATTTGTATTTAAGTAATGTTTTGTACACATGTTTTTTTTAGCTTTTGTGTATTAAAGTGGGGGGGGTGGAACAAAAAAATGTTTGTTCCGATGCAGTTGAATAAGTTATGAAGCAAAAGAAAACATTTTTGACATTTGAAGGAGGTAGATGAATCATAAAATTTATTTTTAATAAAAAAAAGTAAACTTAGGAAGAGAAAGGTGGTGACATTTTGTGAAAAAAATAAAGTTTTCTAGACGCTGCAGGTGTCGCTATTGTCACCATCATCGTCATCGTCATCGTCATCGTCATCTTTGCTGTCACCATCATCGTCATCATCACCGTTAAAAAACACCACCACCATTATCATTACCCGCACAATCACCATTATGACCCTCACCATAATCATCATTACTATAACCATCACCAGTATCATCATCACTATAGCCATAAGCATGAAGTTGTGTTGAACACTTAAAAATGCTTCAATGCCATTGAAAATAAAAGTTTTAAAAAATCCGTTAAATCCGTTATTTGAAATCTTATACGGATTAAAGACGGAAACAATTAAGAAATTGTCGTTTTAATTTTAAATTGTTTATTTATTTTGTTCAAATGAGAAATTTAATTTCTTGTTTTTATTTTTATTATAGAAACTGAAAAAAGTTATTATTTACAATTAAAAATGAATTGATTCAATAAAAATAATTAAAATAATCAAAACCAACAAAAGCTATGAAACAAATTTCTTTTTAGAGAATCAATAAAAATACACAGCCTGCAATAACAAACTATTAGATAACAATCAAACAGTAGTTTTAATATATAAACCAAAGTCTGAGATGTCTGCAAACATTATAGTCAGGTTTGTCACAACTTTTCTTGACATCATCATCATCATGATCACCAATGTCGCGTCATTGACAGATTCGTAATCTCAGTCATCGTCGTCAATGAAGTCATTTATAAATCGTCACGTTATTTTTGGTCTCTTGTGTATTAAATCATTGTGTCGTGTAAATACAAGATGGATGACAAGAACATTTGGTCATCTCTAGTTCTTTCATATGTCTGTTTAAAAACGAAAACAAAACAAATATAACAGATTGAAGAATAAACTTTTTTGCTGATTTATTTATTTAGTTGTTTTTGTTATATTATATACTACTTTTTTTCCCTGGATGCCAATTTATTCAGTTCCTTTAAAAACAAAAGTTTTATCATTTGCCGATGTCTCTTTCCTTTGTATTTTTTTAAAGAAATATTTATAGTTTCTGTTTTAACATTCAGTATTTTAGTCGGTCCTGAAAACAATTAAATTGCCTTATTGATTGCCAATGGGTTTAACCGAAAAACTATATTTTAAAACTTATGTGCGAAATTTAAATTAAAACAAAATATAAGGTGAACTTGAACTAGCTGAACTCTGATCATATTAACTAAAAAAATTATGTTTTAAAACTTATTTTATCGCATACATTCCTTATTTATTTGTATCTTTCTGTTTATTCTATATGGCTCCTTGTTTTTTCTATATGCTTCACTGTCTCTTTCTATACGCTTCACTGTCTCTTTCTATACGCTTCACTGTCTCTTTCTACATGCTTCACTGTCTCTTTCTATATGCTTCACTGTCTCTTTCTATATGCTTCACTGTCTCTTTCTATATGCTTCACTGTCTCTTTCTATATGCTTCACTGTCTCTTTCTATATGCTTCACTGTATCTTTCTATATGTTTCCCTTTTCTTCTACTTCTTCGTATGTTTGTCTACTTTTTACTCTCCTTCTTTGAGACCTGAAGACGACGATTCCTCTTTCTGGTTTGGTGTTTGTTCAGCGACAAATTTATGAGTCATTCTTGTCGAAAGAAGAGGATAGAAAGAAGATGATGATTGTGATGATGATGATGATGATGACAACGATGATGATGATGATGATGATGATGATGATGATGATGATGATGCTGATTGTGATGATGATGACGACGACGACGACGATGATGATGACGATGATGATGGTGATGATTATAGTGATGATGGTTACGATGATGATTTTAATGATCATGATACCAACAATGTTAGTTGTGCTTCTAAAAAAAAAATTAAAATTTAAGTTCTTTTATGACTAAAAAACAAAACAAAAAGCTAATAAACAAAATAATTTTTCCCACTTTCGATTGAAACTCAAAAAAAAAAACTGGCTGTCGTTTTCTAAAAAAAGGAAGGAAATAGTTGCATAAAATGTCATGAACACGAACAACTAAAAGTTCACAAAGATATTAAATACGCAAGCAAAACAAAAAAAACACTAAAAACATGATCACGTGGTCTGCATATGGCCGGAAGTTATTTTTCAGCTTTCAAAGACGATGCTGCTATGGAAAATAAATGATGACAGAGATGGCGATTGTGGTGGTGGCGATGATGATGATGATGATGCTGATCATGGTAATTATGATGATGATGATCATGGTAACGATGACGATGATCATGATAATGATGATGATGATTGTAATGATAATGATCAAGTTAATGATAATCATGAGGATGATCATTGTAATGATGATGATTATCAATGTAATGATGATGATGATCATGGTAATAATGCTGATGATCATGGTAATAATGATGATGATCATGGTCATGGTAATGACGATCATGACCATGGTAATGATGATGATGATGATAAAAATAATGATGATGATAATGATTGCGTTGGTGATGTGTGTGAGCGTGTGTGCGTAAAAATGAATTTGTTTTTGTGTTTGTTTGTGTGCGTGCGTGCGTGATCATTTCGTGAAAGATCACAAGCATAATTTTTAATTTTCTCGACAAACCACAAGAACTCTTCTGGAGATTATGAACTGTGAAGACTTCGATGGTGCGGTGATGATGATGATGATGATGACGATGATGGTGATGATGATGATGATGATGATGATGATGGTGATGATGATGATGGTGATGATGATGATGATGATGGTGATGATGATGGTGATTGCATGGAAATTATGTGTGTGGCTGTCCGTGTATGTATGCACGTGTGCACATGTATGTGTGCATGCATGTATGTGTGTGTGAGTGTGTGATAGTATCGCTGTGTTTTTCCAATGCCATTTGTTTTCCGTTTTATGAGTTGACTTAGTTGACGATCGACTCACAATTCAAGTATAAATCTTTCTCAGACGTGTGACCTGCGATGACATTTTCCCCACTTTTTATTACTACTCTTGTCATGACGTCGATGACGCCTGCCTGCTACTATACTGTAGATAATATTAACTGCTACCAGACTGTAGATAGATAATATTAACTGCTACCAGACTGTAGATAGATAATATTAACTGCTACCAGACTGTAGATAGATAATATTAACTGCTACCATAATGTAGATAATATTAACTGCTACCAGACTGTAGATAATATTAACTGCTACCAGACTGTAGATAATATTAACTGCTACCAGACTGTAGATAATATTAACTGCTACCAGACTGTAGATAATATTAACTGCTACCAGGCTGTAGATAATATTAACTGCTACCAGACTGTAGATAATATTAACTGCTACCAGACTGTAGATAATATTAACTGCTACCAGACTGTAGATAATATTAACTGCTACCAGACTGTAGATAATATTAACTGCTACCAGACTGTAGATAATATTAACTGCTACCAGACTGTAGATAATATTAACTGCTACCAGACTGTAGATAATATTAACTGCTACCAGACTGTAGATAATATTAACTGCTACCAGACTGTAGATAATATTAACTGCTACCAGGCTGTAGATAATATTAACTGCTACCAGACTGTAGATAATATTAACTGCTACCAGACTGTAGATAATATTAACTGCTACCAGACTGTAGATAATATTAACTGCTACCAGACTGTAGATAATATTAACTGCTACCAGACTGTAGATAATATTAACTGCTACCAGACTGTAGATAATATTAACTGCTACCAGACTGTAGATAATATTAACTGCTACCAGACTGTAGATAATATTAACTGCTACCATACTGTAGATAATAATAACTGCTACGAGACTGTAGATAATATTAACTGCAAAGGTAACGACGTTGTTGATGATGATGTTAATAATAATCGGTGAAAGGTGAAGGTCACATGAGTTATTAAACAGCTGTTCATGGAAAGGTGAATGATGAGTTCTGAAGAAGAAGTCGCGACAGGTGAATTAGCGTTGTAGAAACGCAATAGCATCTCTACAGTGTGTCACGAATAGGCGAAGTTATAAATGGAAGTTTAATTAGAAATTATATTAGTGTTGTTATGCAACGATTGTAATTATGCCGGATGAATGGATGGAAGATGGATGAATGAATGTACGGATGGTTGGCTGGGCAAATGCGTGGATTGAAGGAAGAATAGATAGACGGACGAGCGAATGAATGAATGAATGAATGGAGAGGAGGATGCATGGATTAATGGACTGCCATGGAGATGAACATACTTTCTCAACGGCCAATCGGTCGAGCACGCGTGACTCTCTGCAAATAATCATAAAACTGGTCGGAAGTTGGAAACATAAAAAATTAAATGGAAATTTTTTTAACGTTGCAATGAATTAAATTTAATTTAAGCAATAAAACTCGAATGTTCACGGCGGCAATTAAAAACCGAAAATTCTCCGAAAGAAATAAAAAAAAGTAATAAAATAAAAAGAAAGTAAAAAAGGAAAAAATTTTCACTTAGGAAATTAATTGGAACTCGTAAACAAAAAATAATGTTTGTCAAAAAGTTGTTCAAATGTTTAAAAGATATTTAACGAGCACGTTAAAAACATAACTATCATTATCATCATCATCGTTATCGTCGTCATCATCATCATTATCAACATCGTTATCATCATCATCATAGTCATCGTCATCATTGTCATCGTCTTCGTCGTCATTATCATTATCTTCATCATCGTCATGGTCGTCGTCGTCGTAATCGTCATCATTATCTCGAATAAATAAATTTTTGTTGATTTCTAAAAAGCGAGTATAAGCTTGCTTCTTTCTCAACAAAAATCCCGCGACACTCAGTGGAAGAATGGTGGATGGCGTCATCGATGCATAACGGCCCATTCCTGACCTCCAGGCTGTGAGCAAGCAAGTTTAAGTCACAGATTTGATAAGGTTCAACAGAGCGTGTCAAACGCATGTTTTTTTTGCTGTGTGTTGTGAGCGGTTTTTCTGGAAAAATGGCAACAAAGAAAAAAATGCAAAAAAAAAAATAGAAAGTCGTTACAATTAATTGCAGATGATAGTACAAAATGAAAACTATTAAACTGTCTTCTTTTATAATTTTTCTACAATCCTAAAACGTTAAAATCTTTTAAAAACATTTTTTTCTGAATTTCTTAGCGACTTAAGAATTTAAAGCTTCAAAGGCTTGCAGGATGTCAAGTTAAGTTTGTTTTTTTTTAAATTTTTTTATTGTTGTACAGCACTTTGTTGGAGCAAAAAAAATCATTTACGTATGGAAAATGTCGCATGAAATCATCAAAGGTCAACAAGTTCGAGTGCGTTCATGATGATGATGATTGTGATGATGATGATGATGATGAAGATGATGGTGGTGGTGATGATGACGATGACTTTGAAAAGTCATTGTAGTTTTTGTAAAAATTGAAGTTAAAAAAATATATAACTGAAGCTAAAAACTTCAAAAAGTTTTATAATTTCGTATTTCTTTTTTTCTTCATTTTTTGTATATATTTCAATTTTTTTCAATTTTTTCATCGATCAAACCGAACTACTTATTATTAATGGCAGTGAAAGACGAGGGTGCCCTACCCCTGTGACCCCAGCTACAATGAAACCACTTTCTTCCATCGTATGCTCCATGATGACAATCAATTGGACTGTCGTCAGCTTTATTTTCCATTCGGAGTAAGAAATGTTTCATTGAAAAATATTAAAAAAAAAGACATTTCAAATTTTGTTGTTTAGCAATTCTATACATAAAAATCTAAAAATCTGCATGAAATATTATAAGAAAAATTAAAATATTATAAGAAAAATTAAAATATTGTAAGAAAAATTAAAATATTATAAGAAAAATTAAAATATTATAAGAAAAATTAAAATATTATAAGAAAAATTAAAATATTATAAGAAAAATTAAAATATTGTAAGAAAAATTAAAATATTATAAGAAAAATTAAAATATTGTAAGAAAAATTAAAATATTATAAGAAAAATTAAAATATTATAAGAAAAATTAAAATATTATAAGAAAAATTAAAATATTATAAGAAAAATTAAAACATTATAAAAAAAATTAAAATATTATAAGAAAAATTAAAATATTATAAGAAAAATTAAAATATATAAGGAAAATTAAAATATTATAAGAAAAATTAAATTATTATAAGAAAAATTAAAATATTATAAGAAAAATTAAAATATTATAAGAAAAATTAAAATATTGGTATAATAGCAAAATGTTGAATATAATAAATAAAATCATGATTAACATTAATTGACATTCATTAACATAAATTACTATATTAATTTTTTTAAATTCAAAAGTGGTGATTGGATACATTGGTTTGTTCACTCAAGGATATCTTGATTTAACAAGATATCTTTTTATGTTAAATCAAGATATTCTTGGTTTACCCCAACCAGGTGTTTATACTAAGATGTAATATTTAATTTATAAATAAATTATTAAATAAATAATTCAATAAAATAAATAATTAATAATTAATAATAGTAGTAATTATTTATTTCTACTTGTGAAGCGATTGCGGCAAGTGTCATGATCTCCTTGTGAACGAGCAGCCTTCTACTGCAGAGTTCGTTTTGAACTTCATACGATTCCAAGCATTTTCCATCGCTGAGGCTTCTGGAAATTTATTGAATTAACGTCAAATTAATTTTTCATATATTACTTTTATTTTGTAATAAAATTAAAAATTTTTTAATTAGAATATATATATATATAATAAAGCCGAAACCTGCAGGTCAGCTCATGACCAAAACATTAATAAAAATATATACCAGTTGGTTCAAAAGTGTCTTGGTATTTCTGATTTTCGAAAAGTTTCACGTCTGATAGAAAAAGTTTGTAATAAGAAATGGGCCATAGTCTTTAATAAAGCGTGTTTGAAAGAACATCTTGTTCCTAATTATTTGAAATATATATATATATATATATATATATATATATATATATATATATATATATATATTACGTATTATTACTTATAAAACTTTCTTAATTTACATTTGTATAGATTTTTATTCTCTAATACAACCAACCAGCTAATGAAAACATCATCATTAAATCATTTACAGATAAACACACAGACATTCAATCACACGTATACACGGACATGTAGACATGTGAACATAGACACAGATACACTCACACATACACACGGGCATGTAGACATGTGACCATACACACAGATGCACGCACGCCGAATAACACACATACCCATAGACATGTTGACATGTAAACAGAGGCACATATAAACACACACAAATAAACACATACACGTAGACATGCCAGCACAGATGCAGATACGCATAGACACAAATACAGGCACACAAAAAAACGTTAATATATAAGGCTGCCAAGGAAACCATAGAAAAGAATACATCTGACAGGTGCGTGCAGGTGGAACTGGAAAGAGTGGAGGTATTAAATAAAAGCTGTTAGAATTTTTTATTTACAAATTTTTTTCTCCTCCTAAATTTTCTTTTTGCTATGTAAAGAAGAAGAAAAAATCTCCTTGTCGAGGGCAGGTGCTGACTGAATAATGTGACGATTTGTGCTGGATGTGGAGATGATGATGATGATGATGATGGTGCTAATGGTGGTAGTGGTGGTAGTGATGATGGTGGTTGTAAAGATGATGATGATGATGATAATGAAAGTAATGGCGATGACGATGACGACGACGACGACAAGGATGACGATGATGATGATGATCATAGTGGTGGTGAAACAACAAATTCTTAAATTTAAATTTAAAAAATTATTAAAACTTTTTACTTTTGGCACTTGTTGATCATAGATTTTATCGACTCTTCCGATTGAGTTAGCGATAAGATGAGTTCGTTAGCCGTTTTCTTTAGGTTGGACTTCTTGGCGTCGAGTTCGGCTAACGAGTAGCCATCAATGACTAGCTGCTCTTTGAACAAGTCTGCCTAAAAATATATTTCAGTATTATTAGAACAGTATAAATTTAAAGATTTAATTGAAAAAGTTTTTTTTTTAATTTAAATCGCATCTATTGACAAATCAGAATACTGTTTACAATATGAGATACCGCGTGTATGTGAAAATTTGCATGTGATGTGATGTATGTTGATGGAAATTTAAAAATAAATGTGTACAAATTATTTATGTGGGAATCCGAAAACAAATAACGACATAAATAAATGAATAAATAAATGAATGAATAAATAAATAAATAAATGTTTTATTATGCAGTTGCAAAAAATAATTAAAAAAAAAGAAAATTGAAAGTTCATTGTGTTGTGCGAAAAAAGATATTGATCCAGGAGAATCCCAAGAGTTAATGACTGTTTTGCTGAGACTTCAATATGGTGGCATAGCGATAACGGTAGTTCCGGTGATGATGGTGATGATGGTTATCATGGTGATGATGGTGGATATCACGGTGGTGATGATGATAATGGTTATTAGGGTGCTGATGACGATGATGGATATCATGGTGGTGGTGATGATGATGGTTATCATGGTGATGATGATATTATTGATGATGATGATGATGATGATGATTATGATGATGATGATGATGATGATGGTTATCATGGTGATGATGATGATGATAATGATAGTTATCATGGTGCTGCTGATGATGATGAGAGTTATCACGGTAGTGTTGGTGATGATGACGATTTGTATGTGCAATCCACAACCCAAATTCCGAACGTCTACAGTTGCTCTTTTAAAAAAGTAAATGTTTGTTTGTGTTTGTGTTATTAATTGTACGCATGTGTCACTTTGTAGGTCTTTATCTGGCTAGCAGAGTATGTGCACATCCGTTTTGTTGTGCGTGTGTGCGTGTGTACACCTGTGTAGGTATGTGAGTGCCAGTGCTTGCTCAACAACTGATGGGGAATAATATAAAAAAAAATAATAAGCAAACAATCGATAAATAACAGAAAAAATTAATTTATAAAATGAGTTGTGGGTTAAAAAATCAAAACAAAAAAATTATTTTTATTAACAATCAATAAAAATTGAAATAAAAAAAACAGCAAAACATTAAAAAAACTAAGAAAAACACAATTCTTTTTAAAATAAAAAGCATAATTAATTTTTTCAAATTATTTTTTGTGCTCTAAGGAAAAGTTCAGCAGTCTTTTTCCAGATAATCTCCTAAGTGGATTTGTTTTGTTTCTTAAATTTTTTTGTGGTTTTTTATTTATATGATTATTAATCTTTTTTTTTTAATTTTTTAAAAATTGATGTTTTGTATTTTTTCGACCAACAAGGACGTCTTAACACGTTTCCATGCGTTGGTTGTTATGACAACCGTCGTGTATTCGAATCCGACTGGATAACCGACTGTCGGCAACCTGGAACAAGGATCCTCCAGGTTCAGAACAAAATTTAATATTAAATATTTATTAACGAAATAGGATAGAAATTAAATATAACTAAAAAAAATAATAATAATGATGATGATGATGATGATGATGATGATGATAATAATAATAATAATAATAATAATAATAATAATAATAATAATAATAATAATAATAATAATAATAATAATAATAATAATAATAATAATAATAATAATAATAATAATAATAATAATAATAATAATAATAATAATAACAATAATAATAATTTTAATAATAAACTAATAAATAATTAACAATAATATTTAATTATGCAACCAGTAAAAAACGAAATGCAGCTTACATCTGTAGAGCACATGTTAAGTACTGAGGCGGGAACGTGGAAAGAGTAATTCCTTGTCGACGATGACGGCGAAGACATTTGTAGAGACGAAGAAACTATTGCGGTTGTCGCTGCAGCCAGAGTAGTCGACGTAGCCGAGGCTGTTGAAGCAGCAGTAGCCGGCTCGTTCGAGCCGATAGCCTCGAGGAGATACTCGGAAAAGTTGTTTAGCTGATGCTTTGGGTCTTGAGACTTTTTGAGACAGACGTCTCCGAAGGTCTCGTAGTGTCGAGACTCTTGTCTTGCCTGGAAATCGGTGACGATGACGATAATGAATATGATAATGACTGGTACATACTGATGGAAAGGTTAATGAGGTTTTTAGTGTTTATGTTAATGCAGATGAATAGACCAGCATTATAATGATGATATGCTTATGTTGATAAATTGATCAAAAATACTGTTCAAGAAATGTATACGACCGTATAAAAAAAAATTGCTGGATATGAGTCACGTGTCCCAAGGTGACTCAAAGCACCTGGATTTTATTCGCACGAATTTTTCTCTTCAGCTTATTTGCTCGATCGTCAGCTGACCGATGGAGTGGGAAAAATATATATATGGAAGCGTGGGCGGTGCTTTAAATAGAAGTGATTCCGTTAATATAATCGGTCGTAGCGTAAGCGACGTGGACGTGTTCAGTTTGAATAATCAGATCATGCCAGTGGTCATGATGATAGTGATGATGATGATGATGGTGATGATTATGATGATGATGATGATGATAATGATGATGATGATGATAATGATGATGATGATGATGGTGGTGGTGGTGATTATGATGACGATGTTATTGAGTTAGGGTGGTTTTAAGCATTGCGTGTAAGCCTCAGGGTGATATGCGTACTGGATTTGTCCATGAATGGTGATGATGATGATGAAAATGAAAAACACTTTATATAAGATAAATTAAATGATGACTTAGGTTTCAATACAAAAACAAATTATAAGCCGCAATTTGAAATTTTAATGCATTTGAGCTATTAAAAAAAATTAATTGTGGGTTTCGTAAGTAAAAAATAACTGAGTACAAAAAAAAATTAAAAAATTTTTTTCGATGGAAAACCTTGGAGGTAAACAATATGGCGTATCCTTCCAGTGATCCGAGTAAGGTGTTGACGACATCGATGTATATCTCTTCCAGATCCTGCAAATAATGATGTTGATGATGACGATGATGATAGTGATACTTATAATTATAATATATTATAACAATAACAAAAAATATTAGTTTTTAATATGCTAATTATAATATAGAAACAAACATTTGTTGCATATTTTATCCAATCTCTTTAGTGGTTTTTAGTTTATGTGTCTGTTCAATAGTGCGTGTGTTGTTTTACTTTTTGTGTTTGTCTGTGTGTCTGTGTGTTTGTGTGTCTGTGTGCCTGTGTGCCTGTGTGCTTGTATGTCTGTGTGTCTGTGTGCTTGTGTGTCTGTGTGCTTGTGTGTTTTTGTGTCTGTGTGTTTGTTTATCTGTGTGTATGTGTGTCTGTGTGTTTGTTTGTCTGTGTGTCTGTGTGTCTGTGTGAACGTACGTGCGCTCAGGTGTGCAGTTTGAGACTTTCTTGAGCTGAGCAAAAATAAAACGCCTGCAATTTTTGATGAATTATTCAAGCAGGTAGGATGGAAAGCTAAGAAGGAATGCAAAATCTTAAAAAGGAATGAAAATAATTCTTCAGAAAAAAGAAAAGAGAACACGATGAAAAACCAGAAAAAATAAAACAAAATAAAATTATTAGAGATACAAATGGAATTATTAGAGATAAAATAAAATATATTCAAAGAAATAAACTGTATAACATATATAATAATAAATTAATTAATTAATAAAATGTAAGAAAAAATCTAGAAAGAGTGATTTTGGTGTTAGATATAGAAGAAAAGTAGCGAACAAGCTCGTGTCTGCAACTGTGCCTGAGGTTATCTGGGTACGAAAATTAAAACAAAATTGAAAAATAAAAAAACCGTTAAAATGCTAATTAAAAAATAAAAAAAGAAGGAAAATGAAAAAAGAAGAAGAAGAAGAGCTGCTCAGAGTAATGTGGTCTGAAAGGTTCCATATTATTCGTACGGTGCTTGAAAAATTAATTCACCGACGGACTGGAAACGTCCGTGTTTGCTTTATCGCCCATTGGGGGGTAGCCAATGGAATGTTTCAGTTTCACTTGCAATTATTATCAGCCCTGCCATCCCCCCTTCTTCAGCCTTTTTGCTTCCCTCTTCGCTCCATCTCTATACCGATTTTTTCCCAGAACAAACTCAACCTCGATAGGGGACAGTTTGTTTACTCTGAAATTGTCTGTCAAGTTAAATTCAGATTTGTTTTTATTCTTCACTAGCTGGGAAACAAACAGCAGTATTGCTACTACTGCTACTACTACTACTACTACTACTACTACTACTACTACTACTACTACTACTACTACTACTACTACTACTACTACTACTACTACTACTACTACTACTACTACTACTACTACTACTACTACTACTACTACTACTACTACTACTACTACTACTGCTACTACTACTGTTGCTGCTGCTGCTGCAACTACCTCTCTCGCACCAAACAGCTTCACAACTTCAGAGGACTCCACTGTCCCCGGTCGTAAATAGTCTTCCCTATCGCATCAGAGCTTTAATTGACGTTGTGCTCCACTGAGCTCACTTAATCCCGTATTTAATTAAAAACCGAATAAAAATGTGTTGTTTTAAGAGCTAGCAGCTGCAGTATTTGATGTAATATTTGATGTAGTAGTTTTTGCAGTTGCTAATGTAATATTTGATGTAGTAGTTGTTGCAGTTGTTTATGTTATATTTGATGTAGTTTTAGTTGTAACAATTGCAGTAAGATTTTATTAGTAGTTGCTCAAATACATTTCTTTTAGAATTAAGTGCTGTTTTTGTTGTAAAACACTGATTCATCTCATGTTTAGGCTTAGTTCATTTATCGTGAACATTATCGTCCACGATGTAACAATTAAAAACCAATAAATTTATGAGCTTCTGTAATCTCAACCTGCCAGATATACACCTATATAATCGACTACGAACTTCAAGGAGACTCGGCAGAACACTCTTCCTGTACTGCCTTTCTCTGGCACCTGCTCCTCTGACTGCTAAGACGCATTCGTTGTGTCTAGTGCAGTTGTACGTTGACGACGACGACGACGACGACGACGATGACGTGTACGACGACAGGAACGGCGACGACGACGACTTCAAGACGTCGCCGGAAGTCGACAGTGTCGCCCACAGCTTGTCGCTGCTGCGAGTGAACTCGCGGATGGATTCGTTGTAGAGTTTCTGTTGCTGTTATGGCGGAGAAAAAGAGGTTAACAGTTGACACAAGGATGAAGATGATGATGGTGATAATGATGATGATGATGATGATGATGATCGGGAGCGAGAGCGGGAGACAAGCGGGAACGGGAAAGCAAACGGGAGCGGGAGAGCAAGTGAAGAAGAAAACGGGAGCGAGAGAGAAACACGATAGAAAAACATCTAAAAACCCCGTGCAAGAAGAAATCGTTGATGGATTTTTCAATTATATGGGTTAAAATTAAGTATAATTTTGTGCATTAATTATCGATCGATATATTATTTAACTAGTAATTATAAAAAAGCTTTGTGTGCTTCTATTTTTATTTCTTTGGCGTTAAAAATAAATACAAGGACACGAGACACACATATTGAGCTCAACAAGCATAAAAGGATAGACAATAGATAGTCATGGGCAGATTCTCTGTCCTTAAAAGACGAAGTATTCTACATTTTAAAATATAAAATAGGATTTTTTACAGTTTTTTATATCTATTTGTTTTGAAAATTTGAATTTTTTCACAATTATATGAAATTTTTCTGAATGTTGAAACTCAAAAAAATAAATAGGATTTTTACAGTTTTATATATCTATTTGTAATATATACATCTATTAAAACTTCTAAAAAAATTTTATTAAAATGACTTGTTTTGAAAATTTTAATTTTTTCACAATTATTTGAAATCTCTCTGAAAGTTGAAACTTAAAAAATAAATAAATAAATCAGACCGCAGAAAGCTTCTGTCGTCAGCAATTGATTTAAATCGCCCCGAGGTTTCATTTGACCATTAAATTTCATCCCACGTTGTTTTAAAAATCGGTGTTGATGCTGATGATAATGATATTTTTGTTGACAGCGATGTTAGTAGTTGGAAAAGTAATAAAAAAAACAGAGGTGAAAATCTATGTGAACTTATGATGACGATGACGAAGACGATGGTGATGAAGAAGAAGATGATGCTGAGGATGATGAAATATAACAGCAATTAGAATAAACTCATTGATATAACCATTATTTTCAAAATTTAAATTACTACCAGCATCGCAATCGCTATCATGAATACCACTATCAACATCGTCATCATCATCACGACTATCATTTTTATAATCATCATCATCACAGTCAAAACCAGTCCAATCTCTCATCTGTCAAATAAGCTCTCTGATTCAACTCACCGTCTGAACTTCCCTGACAGAAGAATCAAGCATGAGTTCCATCTGGTTCCTAAACTCGACCAGCATTTTAGACTGGATTTCCTTGAACTGAACGATATCTTGAAGTCTGTTGACGATTTGTTGCTGAAGTTGGCAGGATAGGTCGTTGTTGAGCTGCGGTTGTTGTTGTGTAAATAAATACATTTTAGGCTAATATTGGAGGAACTATGCTGGTCATATATTATGTTGTAAATGCTGGTTTATATATATATATATAGTTGTAAATACATTATAGGCCAATATTGAAAGTATTACTATTTACAACTATATATATATATAGTTATATATATAGTTATATATATATATATATATATATATATATATATATATATATATATATATATATATATATATATATATATATATATATATATATAGTTGTAGAACCACCTGTGCATCTTTGAGGGTTTCACTGACCAAAGAATCCCATAGCAATCGGAAACAGTTGTCCTGCCAAGAATTTCCGCTGCTTGTGCCATTCCTACCGGTAGCCACAAAAAGAAAAAACAAGTAAATTAAAAACGAATTTTTAAAACCAATGCTCTTATATGTAATTAAAACACAAATTTTGCAATCAATTTTTTCTTATATTACTCTTTTATTTTATATTAAAGTCGAAATATCTTAATTATATCGAAATATCGAAATTAATTAAAATTAACTAAATTAATTGACTTATTGTAAAACTAATAATTGAATATTGCATTGTCTTCTATTTTGAGCATGTATGCAAAATTTGAAAAAAATCTATCATCAGGAAGTGACTCAAAAATTGATTGCAAGATTTGAAACAGACAGAGAAACAGAGACGACGAGTTAATAAAAGCATTGGTTAAAACATGGAAAGTTTAGTTTGTATATTTATTAACGACTCTATGTGTATAGGAAATTTTTTTTTAAATTCATCATAAAATCTTTATCAAAGAATTTATTTATTTATTTATTTATTTATAAATACAATAGAGCTGTTCGAGAGTTAAAGATAGCATCCGATTTCGTATGCAGCCATCATCAACAATCATCTGTCATACCATAACTTAAACTCATATTAAGGCCAAGCCATCATGATAAATAATATAACTTTTATAGGAAGCAAACGAGGAAGGCAATTTATGGCTCCCATTAATTTTGAGCTCTTATTATAAATATTATACATGTTTATATATATATGCATATATATATATATATATAAATTATAAAACTTGTTTTTTTTTAAATACATATTGATATACATTTATGTGTATTTAAAAAATTATAAATAACATATAAAAAAAACAAATGATTTGTTTTTGATGTTCTATTTTAATGAATTTCCTGATGTGGATATTGAACGATGCCTGTCTCCTTTTTCGGTCGGTAGGTGGCAGTGGAGGGAGGAAAAAAGAAGAATGCGGTATGGAAAAAAAAGCTGGAAATGTGTTTACATCAAGGAGGGTGATGATGTTGATGATTATGATTATGATAATCGGGAAGAGTAGGAGAACGGGTGGTGCTTTTAGTCGGAACAAGGAGCTGTTACAGTGGTCATGATAACGATAGTGATGACAATGGTGATGATGATGGTAGTGATGATGAAGATGACACTGATGAAGAAGAGGATGTTGATAATGTTGAATTAAAAGCTCTATCGAGCTGAAACTGTGGTAAAATGGTGCATATTAAATGATTTCGTTGGTCCTGATGATAGTAACTAAATAGCGAGCATAATAATAATGATGATGATGATGACGGTGGTGATGACGATAGCATTAGAACATAAGTACAAATGGCTTTGCATTATGGCTTTAAAACTACTAAGAGTGTTTGGACGACGTCTTTGATGATGTATGTATGTGCCGTGGATCAAGTTACAAGCTTTGCTCCTCGCTTGGAAAAATACCTTGTCACCACCATCATCATCATCATCATCATCAACACCGCTATCACCGCTATAACCACCATCACCACCGTCATCATCATCATCATCATCATCATCATCATCATCATCATCATCATCATCATCATCATCATCATCATCATCATCATCATCATCATCCTCATCATCATCATCATCATCATCATCATCATCATCATCATCATCATCATCATCATCATCATCATCATCATCATCATCATCATCATCATCATCATCATCATCATCATCTTCTTCTTCTTCATCATCATCATCACCGCCGTTTCTACCCTTTGTGTTATTTCATTTGCTGCAATCAACACTACAATGTCGCAACGATCCTTGCGACCTTCATTGCATCATCAGTACATAAAAAAAATTATACGGCCCTAACAACACATTTTTGGCGTCGTTAGCAGCACGTTCAAAAGGCTAAAGAAGTAAAAAACAGTTTTTTAAGAAACAAAAGCATAACATTTTTTGATTTTAAGAAACAACTTTTCTTACAAATTATTTACTTTTAACTCTTGAAAATTTCAAATATATTTTTTGATTAATTGTTTTCACATTATTCACGAGAAAAAAAATCAAATTATGATTTTGAATTAATAATTCAAAACGCAATAAACGGAGAAACAAAAAGTTCAAGAATTCAAATTCATTTTATATTTTTGGTAGCCAGTGTGAACCGAGAGGACAAACACCTCATATGGCTACCTGTCTACTGTCAGTTAGTAGTTTCACTGTGTCGGCGTCTCTATAGGCGAGAAAGAGGGTTAAAAAATATAGCAGATTTTTTCTCAATTTATTAATTTTATTAATATTGAGTCGTTTTAATTTCTCAACAGATATTTAAAAAACATTTAAAATAAATAGTTAACAGTTAAAATTAATTTACTGTTATCTTTATTTAATATTTAATTTTACAGCTCAAAAGGGGAAGTTTTATCATCCGTCATTTGGATTTCTCCAGCTGAAATCTTATCCAAAAACTTTCATAAACGAACATTAATAACACTGTTCATAACTTTTCATTATTCAACGTTTCTTATCATTATCATCATTATTATTTTGTTAATAAAATCTTATCATTCAACAGTGACTGATCCAGGGGAAGGGATGGGGAGATGCACCCCACATAAGAGTATGAACTAAAAAAAATATTTCCTAAAAGTCATCGACATTTTTTTTCGAAAACTACCTACGATTAACCCAAGGAATCCCTGTATCCACCACATCCATTATTATAACGTTTTCCATACTTTTGTTTGTTATTATTATTATCATTTTACAGCTTATTATTATTTCTTTTTTTATTTGTTTTGTCATTTATTTCTTTTTTTTTCTTTCTTTTATTTTCATTCATTTCGTACGATGTCGTTTCATTATTGCTACTCGACGTCAAATTTCACCTGGCATTTATGAAGACAACGGTGTTCCCTGACGTGTGTGTGTATGTGTATTTGTGTGTTTCCATGTATGTGCGTTTGCTTGTATATGTGTTTGCATACGTGTGTGTGTATTTGTATTTGTGTGTTTGTTTTTACTGGAGTGTTTGTATGTTAGTGTCTTCCTCAGTGTACTTGTATGTTTCAACATCGCTACGTACTTTGCCACTATTACCGTCACCTGTCTGTTTTATATACACTACTAGCTCTAACATTATAATAATCACCAGCATTATTATCATCATCGTCATCGTCATCGCCATCGCCATCATCATCGTTATCGTCATCGTCATTGTCATCGTCATCATCATCATCACCCATGTACTCTCACCAATATGGAAACTTCAACATTGACGAATCGCCAACAGAATAAAACTTGCAAAAGCCAGAACACACAGTACTGTGACAGTGTTAATTAACTTGTCTCATTAGCATGAGCAAAGCTAGCTCATTAATTATTAATTAAGACCATCTAATTTATATTCATAACTTAGCCATCCATCGCCAGTCTAACCTTTTAGGCAGATAAAGGTCGATTTTTTCTTGGAAGTTAGTAACAACTTTCTTTAGCGTCTTGGAGAACTCCAGATGTGCTGTAGAAATTTGTAAGACGTAATCGGCAACTGGAGAAAAGTTAAAAAATATTAGTTAATAAGTTTTACGTTTAATTAATTTAAGTTTATATTTTATAATTATTTGATATTTTTTAAGAAGCTTATTTAAAAGAAATTTATTTTCTCGAATAAAATTATTTTTAATTAATTTTTTAAGCTCTTTAAAGATATGTCATCATCGTCATTGTCATCATCATCGTCATTGTCGTCGTCGTAGTCGTCATCATCATCCTCGTCGTCGTCGTTATCGTCGTCATCCTGAAAATATAAAGTTCAATTCTTGTGTGTTTACACTGCTAAGTTCTCGTGTACTTGTTCTGAGTACACGTACAGCTGTTGCGTACAACAACCGTCGTCGGAGGGCGAAAGTACCTAACAGACAAACTGGCGGAACAAACGCAATTGAGAAGAATAACGTATGGGTGGAAAAAATAGTGGAAGAGAGACAAACTTGCAGGTGGAAAAAATGAAAAATCTGGAAACAAACAGACAAAAATATTTAGAAAAAAATTGAAACAAAAATTGAAAAAAAAATAGAGAGAGAGAGAAGAAAGAAAAAAATAAATGAAGGACAAATAGATTATTGGTGTTCCATATTGTCACCTCATGTCCCTGGATCTTAATAATGTTTCATTGTTGTCGTCGTTGTCGTCATCATTGTTGTCATTGATGTCAAAATCAGCATCAGCATCGTCATCATCAAAATTATCAGCAACAGCATCATCATTATGCTCATGATCATCAGGTTGATTTTTAAAATTTTATTTTTTTTATAAAACCTTCATAGATTTCTATTTAGTAAAATCAACCATTTTTCCACCTCACACCAAATCTTTACTTTAAAATCATTTTTAAATTATGTTTTTAATTTATTTTAATTTTCAAAAACTATTTATATTAATATTACTCATTTTGAAAATATTTTATTTTTTCATAATTTTCGCTTAACAAGCAAAAATTTCAACGGCGTTTTTTCACTCTCAAATTTTTCTCTTGATCACCGGAACGCCAACAAACTCCGACTTGCAATTACCTTGAATAAATTTCGCAGGTACTATCTATCTGTCGGTTTTACCTGTCCGTCGTCCAGGTGAGAAGGTTTAATCGACAGGTAAACAGCAGTGCGAGTCGTTGCAGCGTCTTCAGCCGCAGAAGCGACGAGAAAAGTTAATAATAAGAATAATAATAATAATAATAATAATAATAATAATAATAATAATAATAATAATAATAATAATAATAATAATAATAATAATAATAATTATAATAATAATAATAATAATAATAATAATAATAATAATAATAATAATAATAATAATAATAATAATAATAATAATAATAATAATAATAATAATAATAATAATAATAATAATAATAATAATAATAATAATAATAATAATAATAGTAATAATAACAATAATAATAACGTGTCATGTTTTATTTTTTATTTTTTAAGAAGTTAATGTCGTATCTTACAATTTAAAAAAAATAAATAAATAGTTTTAATTTGAGGTTTCGTTTCAAAATCATAAATTCGTTTTTTTTTATATAAAACTGAAATTCAAAAAAATTCGAAAATGAAAGTTTTGATAGAAAAATATATTATAAAACAAAAGGGAAAAAAAATGTTTTTTTTTTAAACCAAGTCAAAAGAAATGAGAGAGAAAGAGTGAAATTGGAAGAAAAAAGAGAGAGAAAGAGTGAAATTGGAAGAAAAAAAGAAAGAAAAAGACCTCACAAGGGTAGTCGACAGCAATTGAATTAGTTCAGCGCCATATAAGGAGAGGCATGGAATGGTGTTAAGTGTGCTTTATGTCCGTCCGAGTGACGCGTCTGATGGGGAGACCAGTGAGGAGAAAATGTTGATGATAAATTATTAGATATTAGTATTGAACTGAAATAGAAATGGAAAAAAAATAAAAGAGAAAATATAGAGAGAGTGAGAAAGGAGTAGGGGACGGTGAGGAGGGGACAGTTTGAGTGGTTAAGTAGATTTTTTCGGCAAGCGGATGAAAAATCTAAAATTTCTGGGAATAGTATCTTGGAGTACCCCATCCGTCCCTCCCGGTCATCAGAATTTTTTAGAGGATAAAATAAAAAAATGGGTTTGTTTTAATTGGATTAAAGGATTTTACTTTTTTATGGCAAACCCCAGCTTTTTCCCCTTCCACCGCATAAACTTCCCCTACGCCTATGGTATGGAGTGAGACAAAGAAAGGAAGAAAGAAAAAAGGAAAAACAAGTGGAGAAAATGAATGGATATGAAAGAAAGGAATGATTAAAAATTTGAAATCAGAAAAAATTTGATAACAAAGCAGAATAAAATTTTTTCAAAACCATTAATTAAAAGGAGATTAAAATATTTTTTTGAATTATTTCATTTAATTAATAAACTGTTTATAAGGTCACAGAGTTCAGTCATCTCTACGAACCCAATGACCTCAAAGATAGTAAGAAGAAAAACATTAAATATTTTATCTGATTTTTAATTATCCTTTGGAAAAAAAACTTTGAAAAGATAATTGAGTTTTAAAATAATAAATTTCAAATATTTCCTTCAAAAAATTAATATAATTAAAAAAATAATAATATAATATTATTGAAGGAGCATGCGTAATCTTCTGAGTTTCTCCTTTTTTTTCAATTAATTCTTCGTTCGGCATCAACGTCGCCTCTGATTAACATTGAACAAACCCTCAATTTAGTTGATGAAAATGATAATATTTATTGCAGTGATGATGATGATGACGTTTCTAACCACGGTGGTTAAAGTGATGATAATGGTGATGATGATGGTGATAATGATGGTGATGATGATGATGACGATGATGATGATGAAGGTGATGACGACGATGACAAGGACAATGACGATGATGATGATGGTGATGATATTCATAAAGACGACAAAAGGTTTTGAAACATAAAATACATTTGATTTTAATTATTTTAGAAGAAGCGTTGCTTTTAAGTCATTTTATTTTTTTATTTATTTTCAGTAAGTGACTGGTTGAGTGATTGAGTGAATAAGTGAATGAGTGATTGAGTGATTGAGTGAGTGAAAAAATCCAGCAAGCCAGTAATTCAGCTTAATCAACCTCTCAAGCTGCACGAAACCATCAGTTGATTAGATTAGCCGACACAAAACCTGATTAACCGCTGCCTCATTAAACCAAAACTGAGATGTAAAAACTTTCCCCAAAGGGCAACTCAAAACAGAAAACGAGAAAGAACTGTCCGAGAATGAACAACTGGCACAACCCACCCCCCCCCAACCAACCATCCAGGTCTTCATGGACCAACAACGGGTGATTTGCAGCCCGGTTAATAACAGGAGACGTTAAGTTCATCCTTAACTTTCATCTCCTGTTGATTTTAATTGTTTCTGATTTGTTCCAATTTCTTCTTTTTCTAATATGACGTGCGAAAGTTTTTGATTTCTTATTTGTTTATTAGCATCACTTTTTCGTTGATGTTTACTTTTCTTTCTTTTTTTGTGAGAGGAAAAAAAGAGCAAAATAATAAAATACAATCACTTCACAATTTATCTTTTTTTTCCGAAACAAAACAACTTCAGAAAAAACTTTTTAATTTCACTGAAAACAAAAAGTTTGTGGTGCCAAGAAGCAATCGTTTCTCTGCGTGTCCCGTTCCAGCTGCATTCTTCTATGTTTGAACGGACTCAGCGTTGTTGTTGGCTTGCCATACGCCATCGCTAGCATCTGCTACTTCCCACAGCTATTTACCTTCCTAACAGACTCTTCTAAGCACCACGTTTTTGAGCTCTAAAAACAATTTTTCTCAAGTCCAGAAGAGAAAAAAAACGGTAGAAAATATATCTCTGCTGAGTTGACACTTTTGGATCATTTGTTCAGAGCTTTTTTTTGCTTTCCAACATAAAGCAAAAAGCAGACCAACAATTGCTGAAAAATTATGACAGGCTTTGAAGCTTAGCAGTCAGCCAATCTATCAACTTTCTGTTTCTCCCGGCTTGCTGACAGTGCGATAAATCAGTCAATCAGCCGATCGGCCAATCAGTCAATCAGTCGAATGATCAATCAATCAGATATTCTTTGCTAGAAATAAGAATAACGTCAAATCTATCAGCCACGTGCTTTTCTAAATTTGTCAACCGTGAATATGGTTAGTATTGACGAGAGATTGGAATGGTTTCAACGCGTGAAAAAATCTTCTTTTTTTTTCAATTTTATTTCAGTTATTTTTAAATTGATCAAATAGTTTGTATAGAAAATAAATCCGTAAAAGTTAAAAACTGTTTTATATTGAATACATAGTTGTTTGAAAATAAAATATTTTGTTTTTATTTCTAAACTGCAAACTTTTATGTAAAACTTTAACAAATACTGGATCATTCCACAGACAAAATCAATAATGTGCTAACTAACCACTAATTTAATCAATTAATAAGCCAATCAATCAAACAATTCATAAATCAATTATTCAACAAATTGGTTAATAGTCAAGCAAATTTAATAAATAAATAAATAAAATATTTTTAACTCACTGATCGATACAAATTGCAGCGTGAGCGAGTTGTGATCTTTGATGAAGCTCCAGTACTTCAAAGCTGAGATGCTTTTGTAGCCAGAATTGTTGGACATTTTTTCAAGTTTTACTTTTTTCTTCACAAAAAAAGTTGGTTAATTTCAAATTTCTTTTTTAATAACACCAAAAGTACAACGTTGAAATCTTTTTTGTTTAAGACATTCTTATTTCCACAAACACCTCTCATGGCTGCCGATGATGATGGTGATGGTGGTTGTGGTTTTGGATTAAATCAGCATTTTTGATGGGCTGGATAATGAAAAAAGCTAGGACGATAATGATTGTGACAATGTCTTCATCGATGGTTACATCAACCACACGCGCACACAGATAATTATTTATTAAATAAAAGTATTTTTTATTTCACTCTGCAAGTCTAAAACGATGATTCAACGGCTGCGCCGATGGTAGAAGTTGTAGTCGGTGTCGCATCGGCTTCTTCTTGTTGTAGCTGCGACACGACGCGATTGGCAACGTCGTCATAGAAACGTACGTGTGTGTTTGCGTGTGTTAAATTATTACACGTGCACACATCATCTCGCGGAAATTCAATTTTTCAAGTTTTCTTTCAACTTTTCAAAAAAGCGACGAGTAGTTGGAACAGATGATTATGCCTCGACGAAATTTCTTGCTTTTTTATTTGTATAAAAAAATCTTTTGTCTTTGTATGTTATTATATTTTTTCTCTCAATTGAAATACATTTATTAAAATACTTCTTGAAATTGTAAAAAAAATAATGTTATTTTATTGTTTGTTTCGTTTGCCAGAATCACCAAAGGCAAACTTCAGCTCTTATAACCTGGCAAGCATTGAAACGGCTCTTATATATGCTAACCGATGCTTTTCATCTGTGTTCATTTGTCTCTATAATAATATGGCGTGCTACTATGCATCGTATGTTTTCTTATATGCATACTTGTATATTTTTATATCTTATTTTTTATGAATATTTTTTGCATTGTATATTTCATTTTTTATGCATACATGTATATTTTTATATCTTATTTTTTATGAATATTTCTTGCATCGTATGTTTCCTTTTTTATGCATACATGTATTTTTTTATATCATATTTTTATATCATATTTTTATGAATATTTAGTGAATTGTATATTTCCTTTTATATGCATACATGTATATTTTTATATGTTATTTTTTTATGAACCTTTTTTGCATTGTATATTTCCTTATATGCATATATAATGTAGATTTGTAGATCTTACCACACCATGCATAGTTTTTGCATTGTATGTTTTTGTTTATGCATGTCTGTGTATCTTAAAAATATACGCATATTATATGTATCGTATAGCTCTATGTATGCATTTATATCTTACTTCTGAATGCATAATTTGTGGAGTTTCTCATGTTTTTACTTCTTTTGTGAATTTTTTCATTATTTTTATATATTATTTATATTTTCTTATATATTTTTTTATTCTTTTAATATCCAATCAACATTTGAGAGAGCTTCGTGTGGTTTCCATCTACAAAGGAAAACCATAAAATGACGACGAATTTCTCAAATTGAGAAGCCGTTATAATATAAAAATGTGAGATTATGTTTAATTATCGTTATTATTTTTTAAATTTTAATAAAACCATTGTGTCTAATGAGATATTAAAAAAAATTAAACTGTGGTGATTCTTTATAAATAGCTGGACAGTAATTTTTTTGAATATATACAAACATCAATTCCGAGAATATTTGCTCAAAATAAAACTTTAATTTTCTCCAAACAATTTTATTTTATATTGTACTTAAATGTACTATAAATATTTAGTTTATTTTATTTTAATTATTTTTTCTAATAACTGGGCCTTTTCTAAAAGGATATATCGACGTGACAAAAAAAAGATTGGGGAGTGAAAATTATTTTTTCACTTTAACAAAAACAATTTTACAGATTTACATAAATTAAATGTTTTATAGGTTTAAAGTAAATTAAGAGAATGAAACTTAAAGTTATTTTTACAGATAAGGTCACAAATAAAAAAACACAAAATTAAGTATAAAAAAAAAATTGCTTCATCACACCAGGGTATTATTCCACGACTTATAGACATTTGCAGGGCCGAGTTGACCAAGGCCATGCAATTCCACATTCCTCGAGTAGGCTACGGTTGCGTATTGAGGGAATTGCACCCCGAAGCACTTGGCTTGTTCATGCCCTGGATCGGGCCATCGGTTAACGCACGTAGGAAGATGATCTAGCTTTCTGCGGTACTGGGGATAATCAAACCCGGTGGGAGTAAGTCCCAATTGACGGGTCTGATAAAAATTTCTCGAAGCGTTGGCGAATTTTGGAAACGAGAAATAATTGTTGCAGTAACGTAGGTTGTCTTGATTCGAAAAATCAGTAGAGTCTTCCCGTTTGAAGTAAGCAGCTGTAGCATGTATTGGCACTAAAGCGTTGTTTGGCAACAGGGGTTCTAGAGCCTCTCGAGAACATCTGGGTAATGCATGAGAAGACGCCATAGCTGGTTTCATAGTCGAAATAGTCGTTTGAACCTCAGCCGTTGCTGTGGGTGTTGCTGTAGCTGTCCTCGGCATCACCGAACGTGTTGCTGGAACAGCTGTCGAAATTGTACAGCTGTTAACTGAACTGGTAGCTGGATCAGGATGGTAGATGTTATGGTAATTCGCCACAAGACTTTCAGGCTGAGAGCAGGCATTTGAAGTTGTATAACCTTTAATGACTTCTCTACTGTGTACTGTCAAAGTACCGGATCCTTTTCTTGCTGTTTGTCGTCTGATGAAGAATATGCATTTTAAAAGTCGTTAAACGGTTTTGTATAATAAATTTTATTTTATTGAATCGATAATAAGGTTTTTGTTTAAATTAATGTTTTTGAAGTTAAAAATATCTTTTTAATGGTTTCAGAGATTCAATTTTTATGCTTAATTTTTTTTAATTTAAACAATAAAAACGTAATTGAATGTAAAAATTTAAAAATCGTTCTCAGTCTTACCTTTTTCTCGGCCGACAAACTATGATGGTCGTTATACAGAGAGCTGCCAAGAGAACGAAAATCCCCAGGCCGATGCCAAACAGTAGAAATACTGAGTCCATGTCCAGTTCATAGTTTGCTAAAAAAACAACTAATTAACTAATAACTTAAAGAATTTTATTAATTGATCAATAAATAATTCAATTTGAAATCTTCAGTTAACGTCCCTTTGGAAGTTACAGGTTTCGAAATATATAGCGAACGATTGATCATCAGTTTGTTTACTTCTTGTCTTAAAGTCGTGTTGATGTGATTCAAATTGTGTTTGATCATTTCTAATAATAAAAAATTAAAATAGCCAATAAACGTCCTGGCTAAATATAGAAGTTAATTTTGCCATGAAATCATTAACTTACAGAACAATTTGGAACAAGGAAGTAATTTGTAATTTACGATATTGTTATTTTTAGATGTTTTTAATAGTTTCATAATAAAAATCAATTTAATTAATAAAAATCAATAAAAAAAAACATTGAAATATATATGAGTTAATAAATTTCATATCTTTTCTAATTTAACATGAGAAACATCAAAAGAACAGCACTGTCAAAATTAACACAATTCTATAGAAACATGGCTAAAGTTAAGACTGACAAATGTGAATAATAGCAGAAAATTTGTTAATAATATCAACATCAGACATTCAATGAAGCCAACCTACCTCTCATGCATACCACGCCAGCCGTTTGCTGTAGCCGACACGGCCTGGCTAGCCAATTGAGGTTGGCGTCGATCACAGCGCAGTCGTAGTCGGCTTGATGAGCCGGAGCGCCTGAGTACCAGGAAAGAGAGCTGGCAAACTTGTCTGTTGAAATATAAGTGTTGAATTTGTAATTCTTTTTTTTGCTTATAAGTGAATTTTATTTTAATTGTCGGAATAAAACGTTTTGGTTTATTAAACTAATTGATATGTAAACTAAATCCTTAACTTTGATGAAATGTTTTTAATATTATTAATTATTATTATAAAATTATTTTTATTATTGCTTTCAAATTATTAAAATGTTTTCTTCTTAGCTAATAATTATTGTTTTTTTTACAAACTGTTGTTATTTCCATTTTATAAGCTTTTTAAAAACAAAATTATTATAAACAAATTAACCTGGTTGATTCATCCAGTACCACTGCACTTTAGAATACCCGACCCAATTCTTTACTGCTTCATGGGTAAGAAAAGGCTCTGCCAACTCATCACTAGAGAACGTGGCCAAATCTGCTTTTCTGCTAAGGCAGTGGTCTCTGGCATCAAACCAAGTACTCTCGTTTTGAATCTTCTCATAGCACTTGCCATTGATCGTCTGTTGAACCAAACTGTTAGACAGGCACGGATCTGGTGAATAAAATATAAACAAAAACTTTTATTTTTAACTAATACATATGTTGTTTTTTTATGTTTTATGCTTAAATTGCATTTTAACTAGTTTTTAATGAGAATAAAACAATTAAATCATTAAATGGATTCAATTCAAAAAATACATCTTTTTCTTTCGCTCACCAGGTCTTGTACATATGAAATAAAACTTCCAAGAAGGCAATCCTTTCTTCAGTTCACCTCTTTCCAGATAGACATAGTGGAAATCTTCATTTTTTGCTTCCCTCACTAGCGGGTATGGTTCTGAGTAGAATGTTCAATGATTAACCCGTTATTGGTTTACTCACCGGTTTATTTAATAACACGTAATAGTTTATTTATTATTTAAATTTAAATATTAAACAAAACTCGTATTTTAATCAAATAAATAATGTTCAATAAAAGTTTAATATTTGCTTATTGTTACCACTTGATACGGACATAGAGCCATTGTGTTTCTTTTTTCTGAGATTCAGAAATACAGGAAATTTCATGACGGATTTATAACTCAACAGGTAACTGTACAAATACTTATGGCGAGTTTTGTCGATATTCTCTAGAGGTTGACCCCCGGACTGGGCACAAGTAACTGCGGCTTGACTGGGTTCGTTAACCCCTGGCCACATGACGTCGGTGTAAAAACACAAATTGATATTTGTGAAGCATTCTTCTATTCTTGAGTCTGTTGATGCTTTTTTAGCAAAAGCTGCACAGAAAAAAAACACAAAGTGTTTTAATCTTAATATCAGTTTTTTGAAGCTTTAAAATAATAATAAAATACAATTTTATCAAAATTTCCAGCTTTCCCTACCCTACAACTGACAGTTAAATTGTAAATAATCACTTACTCTGTTAACCGGATCGTTAAAAAATAAATTAAAACAATTAAAATCCATAAACAAGTAATACCTTACATGCAGGTTATCTGATTTACCTGCAATAGTTAATAGTGCAGTCGGAAAAAATCCAAAAGTCATGGCCAAGCCTTAACAAAAAGCTGAGCTGGTGAACAGTCAGAATCAGTTTTGTGGAAGTCTTGAAACAGAAACTCACAACAAACGATCGTCTAAAGTAAATAAAAACACTGCAAAATGTTCTTTATGGATAGTTCAAAAATTACTGCGTGTAGCTATAATTAAGTAGATCTTAATTCCGATGTTTTCTCTTTAAAAGTAAATTTCCAACACGTTTTCTTCCTCTTTTAGCTGCTAACTGACTAAAATGAGTTTGCTTACTGACTTTCAATTGTGTGCGACAATTTCTCTTGTTTGCTATTGTTATTTCAAGAGAAGCAATTACTAAATGAAATAGTTATAACATTTGTTTATAACTTTTTATGACAATTATCTCAGAGTGAACTTTATTCTGAAATGGCGTCGGCATCATTAAAAGTCCTAGATTGCCTAGCATGTAATTTAGAAATATACACACATATATATATATATATATATATATATATATATATATATATATATATATATATATATATATATATATATATATATATATATATATATATATATATATGTATATATAAACATTATATACTTGCCTGGGTGGCCAATTAAGTTTGGTAAAATTGAAATATGCAAAATTGTTTTTATGAATTTCTATAAAAAAAAATAATTATGAAAATATGCCGATTCTCAATAATTGTTTGCTTTGTTCACTTAAATTGTTTTTTTTTTTATATAACTATTGATAAATTTACGTTACGAATTAAGATATAAATAAGTGCTCTAAAAACTGCTTTTATAGAAAGCATTTTTGCGAATCTTTAAGAGACAAAACAACTGAGTTTATTTTTTGCAGTTCACCTTGAAAATACATTCACAATCTTCTCTTTGTTCCCATTCTAACTCCATTGCCGCAAGACTGAAAAAAAAATGAAAATGAAGAAAACAAAACCAAACAAAATTTCCGAAGCAAGTGCTTTTATTTTTTGGGAATTAAAATTTAAAAACCTTCAAACTAATTAGATACGCAAACAATTTTTTGGCCAAAAGCAAATCCAGTATATTGTGTTTGTTATTTCTCATCAAAATAATATCACAATATTTTCTAATGAAAACACGTCTACACATCAATATTTAATTATAACGAAATACAAGCAGTTTCGTTTCTTGCAAAAAAAAAACAAATTTAAAAATTAAACAATAGAAATTATAAAACCATGCAATAATCGTTCATTTTTGCACAACTGAATACATTTCATCAATATTACGCTGACATCTGTTGACACCATCGACATTAGAGTAAGTGCAGTCATCCAATCCTGCTGCCGAAAGCTGTTCCCTTCTCTCTGCCCAGTCTAGATCTGCATAGAGCACGCTAGATGGAATTTCCTCGGCCGGCTGATTCAGACTTTCCTGAAGATTTGAATAGCATTGATCTTGTTTCGGACAACTTCTTTCTGGCAAGACGACCTCAACGTAGGCCGAGTTCTCGACTTCTGGTTTCGAGATGGTGTTGACGAACGGCTGAACCGCTGATACTACTGCTGTTGGTTTGTTGTTGACAGTGCGGATTGATGTTGCCCTTGCGTGTCTTGTTGTTGTTGACTGTAGAAGAGGATCAGCGTGCTGTAACACTGGACTTGTTCGCTGAGAAACAACAGCTTGAGTTCTGCTGCTTTCTATCGGCTGGTTTAAAGACTGTCGCTTGGATCGATGTCTCTTAGGACGACTTCCGAGACTCTTTCTTCTGTTTATTATTTCAGTATAAATAAAAAAAATTTAATTAATTAATAATTGTTTAAATTAAATTACTGTGTTTTATAGTTTAAATAATAATAATCTGAAATTCTTTTTCGCCGCAATATACGTGACTTGATACATCTAAGTGTAATTATAATCATTTGTAATTTTGTCGATGATGACTCTGAAATTGTTCAGTAATAAGAAACACATGAACAGACGAGCAAAGCTATTTTCATAGCTATAATTAGTCGCTTTCATCGTAAACTTGTTTGTTGTAACCATTTTTCTGGTGATTTTCCACAGTTTGCCCAGCTAATAGCTACTGCACATAATTTTATTTTTCAGGAAGTGTTTCAACAATATTTGAGAATGGAATGTTTTTGTGGAGTGTTTGGTTTTTATAAGAATTAAAGAAATAGATAATATTACAAGACAAAAAATGGAAATTAATTTGTCCTACAATTCATTATCAAATGTACACCAAACAGAGCCGTTTTATGTAACAGCTTCTGAATTTATTTGTGACATGTAACAACTTCAGAATTTATAATAGAGTTTTTTCCAGGACATCAAACTCCATTCACAAAACTCAATCTATTGTGTTCTATTTTAGTTTTATTCATAATACATTTTATTTTGAAACATTTTAAATGTATAAATCTGGAAAGTTTTAAATGACTCGAGAACAATCATAATTTATAATTGTAGACTCGTGATTTCTCAATTAGGCGTTTTACTAAATTGCATTTGTTACTCTCAAAAACACATACAATCACACACACACGCGCGCAAATTTAAACTCTTACAAACACAAGTTATTTAAAAAAAAATTGGATGTGTTCATAGGCTAAAACCATCCAATCAAGTCAGTTTTGAAATTAAAATAGCAAAAAAACTTACATTTACCTCGACATTAGCTAAACAAATTGAAGATAAACTTTAACAAATATAAAATTAAAAAAAAAAGACAAAAACTTCAACAAAACCTGCCTGTGCATTTCTTTTCTGACAAGCAGAACGAGGAGAACAACAAGGGCAATCAACAAAAGAACACAAATACTTCCGAGGGTTAACCATATTGGATTTTTGTAGTATTCCCCTTCACCTTTAGATGAATAAATAAGTTTATTTATAATAGTCTGTCTCTTCCTCGGGTGTTACCTAATCTTTTCTATAGATACTAACAAAACTGATAACATTATTTACACACGCTCACTGTAGTACTGAGAAACGAAAAGTGCTGATAGCTTATAACAAAGTTGCATTTTCAAATATTTTGTTAGTTTTTCTAGTTTGAAGAAATTTTTAAGAACAATAAACAATGATTATCAATCATTACGTTAAACAAATTATTAAGAAACTGTGCTCAGGGTTTCTATCTCCTCCCCCCCTCCAAACAGCCGGGCTCAATCCCACCATAAAAGTCGAACGTCTTCTCTTCTCTCAAATTGAAGAACATCAATTTTTGTGCTCCCACTAGTCTACTTCTTTATTTAACAAAACTTTCATTTTACAGATCAACTGATTTTCTTTTCCTTGGTTTTTGCCATGCAAAAAGCGCCCGTCTGTATAAAGTTAGAAGCCTCTGGTTGTGCTTACTTTTCCCTTTCTGATCGTCCATAGATACTCCACCATCGCGTGAGGGATAGTCTGGCTGATTTTCAGATCCTAAAGAATCATCTTGCAAATGAAAACGATTTGTTATTCATCTTAAACTTATTAAATCCTTTTGAGAACTTTCTTGAAAGCGCAATGACACTCATAGTCACACGCTTCTTAATTTTCAATAACACATGTTACAAGACCATTTAGATACAACACAATTTAAAGTAATTTTAGCAATTATAAATAAATGTTAAAAAAACAATTTGATTCAGTTATAAAAATATACAAAACCATCAATTTACAAGTACATCACTAAATTGCATAAGCCAATCGTTAAATATTTGTTATAAAACGTTAGGTAATCGTAATCATGTTACCTCTACTTGGAGTTGTGATTGTGTGAGTTCCCTCCGACTCTGGATTGTCTGTTGATGATAATAAATTCTAGTTAAACTTTTATCTTTAATCAAAATCTGTTATTTGGTTGCCAGATTTGACTACTAAAACTTCGATCAAACTGAAACTAAGGAAGAACCAAATAAAGACCTGACAAAGCATGTGATACCAGTACTTACTACAAGTTACAAATTAAAAACTGACCAATATACTACGAGCTCTGCAAAGTTAAAAACAAAGAACTGACCAATATACCATAAGGATTCAAGTTGAAAATTTATAAAAATTGAAAAAGTTTCAACCTTTGAGTTGATAAATAGCAAAATAAACGTATTTCTCGTTGCACTGCTATTAGCAATTTAAGATAAGAATTAACACACTAAACATGTTAAAAATTTATTTGACTCACCTTTCATGCATATTATGCAAAGCATAATTGCTTGCTTGCTAAACGACCATTTGCTACTGGACTTACCGAAGAAAATATAGGGAATGTCATTTTTAGTTTGTCGATACTCAGGCGAGATCCAATTTGCATAATTTACACCTAAAATTAACCAAAACTGTGTATAATGACATGAATATATTACACTTGAATGTCATTGCATCTCCGTACTTTCATTTGACTTTTTCCATCTGCAACTTTCTTCGTTGCACGTCATGTAAAGATGACATAAACTATAATAACCGCGTCCGTGGTCACGGAAGAACTGAACTACTTCGTTTTGAACACTTTCAGAATAAATTTCCAAACCCCAATACGGTTCTTCACATCGATTTGCATTAGAATAATTATTTTTATCATAAAAAATGTAACAATATTCGCTGTAACACTTTTTTCCAACGTTTGTGGCAAACGTAGTCAACAAAATGGAAAATCCTTCGGAAATAAATAATTTTCTATTGAAATATTTTAAAGTCAATATTATTTATGCAAAAAGTTAAATAAAATAACAAACAAACCTAAAAGTAAACAATTCAACAGTCGCATCTTTGAATTGACTTTTTTATACGAAAAACGATTAACTATTTAATTTTTTTGGCTGGTCATTTTCTTTGAATAACAAAGAAAATGACGATACAAAATTTCTCACTTTTTCTCTCTCTTTCTTCTCTTTTTTATCTTACCTTTTCTCTGATTTGACGATTTCGATTTTAAATTTCTGTCCACATAAACGACTACCATCGACTACCATCGACTAACAGCCATCTTCAGCAGCTCAGCGTCCGCATTCCAAATGTAGCAATCAACTGATTGTTATTTTAGCTGCAATTAACTCGCTTAGCGGGAACGTTTTTGTTCAGTAGGCATCTTATTATCATGATCATTATTATTATTTTTATTATTTACAAAATAAATCTAAAAACAGGTCTGAAACATAATTGTTAGCTGCCAGTTATTATTAGCCATTGTTATTATTGTTATTATTGCAGTTCATATCACTCTAAATAATTGCTCAACATAAAGATTTATTTAGAAATTTTTATGCAATTAGGAAGTTTAAACAAAGAAGTTGCAGCAAAATGTGAAGAGTTGCAAATCTGCTTCCTAATCACATGATGAGATCAAAAATTAATATTCTTTTCATGTCAACAATTATTTTTCTTTCCTGCAATCACTTTTTTTCTTTTCACCACCACCTGCCACATCTACTGAAAATCCAGGAAGAACGTCTGAGGTTATATAGGGGGAGGGTGGGGAGGGTCCACTCGCGGCGTTACAAAATTTCTGAAGCTTATTTATTATTTAAACAATAACAATTCATCCGGCAACAGTTGCCTTTAAAATAATTTCTTCAACAGCTAAATTCATCTGCATAGACCGCAGCTTTAGCTTATAAAAATTAATTAAATATATATATACACCGTTGCTGGTTGTTAGTTAATTAATTTGTTTTTATATCAGTTTTCTGCTTTATTATTATTATTATTATTATTATTATTATTATTATTATTATTATTATTATTATTATTATTATTATTATTATTATTATTATTATTATTATTATTGTTATTATTATTATTATTATTATTATTATTATTATTATTATTATTATTTTAAAACAGTTGATAACGCATCATGTGTCAATCAAACTACATTAATTAATAATGACGAAATCGCAGTTGCAAATGCCCCTTTTGACTGACTCAACGTCGTAATCACCAATATAATTTCTCGACACGTGATTCAATAATTCAATTCAGACATTTTCTTTTTTAATTGCTTTTAAAAGTCTGTTTAATTGTTCACTTAACTTGAAATTTTATTTCAGCTAAAAAATTATTTCATATAATAATTAATTATCTATTTCTTACCTGCTGGTTGGTTTAGAATTTGAAACCCAAACATTCCTAGCTAGAATTTGAAGTTTGTAAAAAAAAGTTTGTCACAGCCAGATAAAACTGAATTATAATAATAACACAAGACATTTTACAAACTAAAACTAAAAATTTCAACTTGCTTTTTTGTTTTAATGCAAAAAAATACTGAATTGACAAAATTTTAAACAAATTCAAAATTTGATTTAAAATGCCAAAGCTTTTGTGGTATAAAAATTTATGTTTTAAAACATTTTTTTGACGGTTTGATAATTTTTTTAAACAATAACTATTGTGTTTTATCTCAATAATTTATAATTTCCAAATTTTTTAGGGTTCTAATAGAAACGTATTTTTCAATCAAAAAAGCATACAAAAATGTATCGTCAAATCTTTGCTTTTGTTGTAACTTAATAACTCTAGTTGGTTGAACACTATCACGGTTAGAATTTTAATTTCCCAACGAACAAAACTAAAAAATCTTTCTGACGAGTTCAGCCTCGAACTCAACACAATCGACTGTAAGCAATAATATTTTATTATCTTAGGCTAATAATTCACTTTTCTAATATTACAATGTTCAAATTATAAAACTGCAACAAATTATGTAATGAATTTATTATATGTAATTTTATTTTAAACCTGGGTATAAACAAATTTTTATTTTTAGATGCTAAGCAAAAACAAACTAAATTTTGGAAAGACGAACACTTTTTTGAAAGTTGAACGAACAATTGGGTACTTTTTCTTTAAGTGACCTCATAATATGTTTTTATGTGTCAATAAGCCCCGCCCTATTTTCGAATTTGAATATATCACCAGTTAAAGTTACAAAATTTTCCGACGTCTGTTGCCTATCAAGAAGTCCATCTGTTTTACCCATCCAATCTATCAGAGAGCCACCGTATGAAAACCAGAGGATTTTGTCTCCAACCATGGTCTACGACAATCTGGATTTGTCCCCTAAACAAAAAAAATTACCCCCTAAACCAAAGAGTTTACCGGAATTAAAAGAAGATAGCTGTACAGACAAATGCACATATTCAAATCTTCACAGTCCAAGTCACTTTCATGTTCAGACCGGCAAGTTGTACACGTCACCACAAAAGTGAATCAAGTTTTCAAAAGCCGACTTGTAGAATACTTTTTTTTCTTCAAATTGAATATATAAAGATCAAAAATACTTCGAAATAAAAAAAATCTTCTAAAACAGGATTTATAAACTTAATCAACTGAGTTCAACCGGTGCATCCTTTTCATGTAACGTCCGAGTTTTCAAAACTAAAATTAAAAAACAAGCTATTTTTAGTTATTAAACACTCAGATTTCTCGAACCGCCATGTAATTGGTTCAAAAAAACTTCCAATATTTAAACGGTAGGCCATTATTTATCTAATCATTTGAACCCAAAAAACCTGCAATTCAAAAACAAAAATTTCGTCAATCATCGTTCAAATTTTGCTATACTCTTCCAATCACTCGATCCTCATGCAGATATATTTGTGTACACTGGAGTTGTGATTGCTCTTCCATCCGTTTGATGAGGCTGTAGTAAACTACCTGCTTGCTCAGATGATGGTAATAGTGCTAATGAGATTTCAGTGTATACTGTTTCTTCGCCTGGAGGACCTAGAGATTCGTAAGTGACGTCAACAACTTTTGAACTCGTGGTTGTTTGTAGAGGCTTCAGTTCGCAAAGAAGTGATTGTCTGATTATGAAAAAAAATGTATATTTAATTTATTTAAACAAATAAATAAATTAAAACTAATTTTTGACAATTCTTCTATTAAATAAAATATTTAAAAAAATCTTTTTAAAATACCACGTTTTTGTGAACTAAAAAGAAAAAAATATTTTTTCTCTGGGCTGTGTGAGAAATGTTTTGATGAAGGCATGCATTAATTGTAGACATTCGTATAACAAACAAGCAATACTTTTTTAAAACTTAAAACGTGGGGCGCCTTTTTTATTTATATTATTAAAAAAGCAGGTTTATCCAATCACATCAGTTTTGAAATTAAAATGGAAAAAAACTTATTTTACCTTGACATCAGTAAAATACAAACTTTGACAAACACAAAAAACTTTTAAAAAATTATAAAAACTTTAACAAAACCTGCCTGTGCATTTTCTCTCTAACAAGCAAAACGAGGAGAACAACAAGGGCGATCAACAAAAGAACACAAATACTTCCGATGGTTAACCATATTGGATTTTTGTAGTATTCCCCTCCACCTTTAGATGAATAAATAAATTTATTTATAATAGTCTGTCTCTTCCTCAGGTGTTACCTAATCTTTTCTATAGATACTAACAAAACTGATAACATTATTTACACACGCTCACTGTAGTACTGAGAAATGAAAAGAGCTGATAGCTTATAACAAAGTTGCATTTTCAAATATTTTGTTAATTTTTCTAGTTTTAAGAAAATTTTTAAGAACAATAAACAATGATTATCAATCATGACGTTAAACAAATTATTAAGAAGCTGTGCTCAGGGTTTCTATCTCTTCCCCCCTCCAAACAGCCGGGCTCAATCCCACCATAAAAGCCGAACATCAATTTTTGTGCTCCCACTAGTCTACTTCTTTATTTAACAAAACTTTCATTTTACAGATCAACTGATTTTCTCTCCCTTGGTTTTTGCCATGCAAAAAAGCGCCCGTCTGTATAAAGTTAGAAGCCTCTGGTTGTGCTTACATTTCCCTTTCTTATCGTCCAAAGATATTCCACCATCGCGTGTGGGATAGTCTAGCAGATTTTCTGATCTCAAGAAAGCATCTTGCAAATAAAAACTATTTTGTTATTCAACTTAAACTTATGAAACCTTGTTGAGAACTTTTTGAAAGTGCAGTGACACTCATGGTCACACGCTTGTTACAAGACCATTTAGATACAACACAATTTAAAGTAATTTTAGCAATTATAAATAAATGTTAAAAAAACAATTTGATTAAGTTATAAAAATATACAAAACCATCAATTTACAAGTACATCACTAAATTGCATAAGCCAATCGTTAAATATTTGTTATAAAACGTTAGGTAATCGTAATCATAATACCTCTACTTGGAGTTGTGCTTGTGTGAGTTCCCTCGTACTCTGGATTGTCTGTTGATAATAATAAATTCTTGTTAAACTTTTATCTTTAACCAAAAACGTTTATATGGCTGCCAGATGTGACTAATATATGATCAAACTGAAACTAATTAAGAACCAAATAAAGACCTGACAAAGCATGTGCTACCAGTACTTACTACAAGTTAGAAATAAAAACCGACCAATATACCATAAGGATGCAAGTTAAAAACGTACATAAATTAAAAAATTTTCAAGCTTTGAGTTGATCAATAGCAAAATAAACTTATTTCTTGTTGCACTGCTATTAGCAATTTAAGATAACAATTAACACACTAAACATGTTAAAAATTTATTTGACTTACTTTTCATGCATATTATGCAAAACATACTTTTTCGATTGGTAAAATACCATTTACTACTGAGGTTACTAAACCTATCGAAGTACACATATGGAATTTCATTCCAAATTGGCCGTTGATTAGGATTTTGCCAATTTGCATAAATTATACCTAAAATTAACGACAAACGTGTATAATTATATGAATATATTACACTTAAACATCATTGCATCTCCGTACTTTCCTTTGACTTTATCCATCTGCAACTTTCTTTGTTGCAGGTCATGTAAAGATGACAGCCACTATAATAACCGCTTGCGTGGTCACGGAAGAACTGATTTACTTCGTTTTGAACACTATCAGAATAAATTTCCAAACCCCAATACGGTTCTTTACAAAGATTTGCATTATGATAAAATTTGTTATCATTAATCATGTAACAATATTCGCTGTAACACTTTTTTCCAACGGCTGTGGCAAACGTAGTCATCAAAATGAAAAATCCTTTGAAAATAAATAATTTTCTATCAACGCAATAATATGTATGCGCAAATTTAAACAAACAAACAAACAAACCTAAAAGTGAGCAATCCAACAGTCGCATCCTTGAGTTTACTTTTTACTATGAAGAAATAATAACTATTTAATTTTGGTTAGTCATTGTTTTTGGATGACAAAGAAAATGACGAAACGAATTTTCTCTCTCTTTGTTTTCTCTTTTTTTTCTTACCTTTTTCTGATTTGACGATTTAGATTTTTAATTTGTGTCCACATAAACCACTACCATCGACTACCATCGACTAATAGCCATCTTCAGTAGCTCAGCGTCCGCATTCCAAATGTAGCAATCGACTGATTGTTATTTTAGCTGCAATTAACTCGCTTAGCGGGAACTTTTTTGTTCAGTAGGCATCTTATTATTATCATCATCATCATTATTATTATTGTTATTATTTACACAATAAATCTAAAAACAGGTCTGAAACATAATTGTTAGCTGCCAGTTATTATTAGTCATTGTTATTATTGTTATTATTGCAGTTTATATCAAAATAATTGCTCAACATAAAGATTATTTTAGAAATTTTTATGCAATTAGGCGGTTTAAACAAAGAAGTTGCTGCAAAATGTAAAGACCTGCAAATCTGCTTCCTAATCACATGATGAGATCAAAGACTAATATTCTTTTCATGTCATCAAATATTTTTCTTTCCTGAAATCACTTTTTTCTTTTCACCACCACCTGCCACATCTACTCAAAACCCAGCAGGGACATCTGAGGTTATAGGGGGAAGGTCGGACTTTTACCCGCGACGTCATGCAATTTCTAAAGGTTATTTATTATTTAAAAAAAAATTTATCCGGCAGCAATTGCCTTAAAAATAACTTCTTTAGCTAAATTCATCTGCTGAGACCGCAGCTTTAGCTTACAAAAATTAATTGAATATACATACACCGTTTTTAGTTGTTAGTTAATTTGTTTTTATATCATTTTTCTCGTTCGGTCTCTACTGTCTTCTCTTTTTTAGCTATTATTTTTATAAATTTTATTTGCACAAATTTCAAAAGTTAACGTCATATAGATGTCAACAAATTTATATTTTTTTCCAACCATGCATTGAATTTTTTTACTAATTTTTTTTTAGAAATTGAAAAGCTAAAACAAATTTTGTAGCCGCTTTTTAATTTTTCAACTCAATTAGTTTTTTAACGTTATATTAATTTATAAATATCTTGATAGTTTATCCCATACGGTAAAATTTTGTAGAAGAATCTTTAACAACAACATCGTTAAATGTGTGTGTTAACTTGAATAAATTATACTTTCAAAAACAAGCAAACATAACAGAACAAGTATGTAAGCTATTGATAGAAGCCGCTAATAAGTTTAAGTTTGTCTCGAAACTTTAAAAATAAAGAGCTGAAACAACATATCACTCTGAAGGTTTTAGCTGTTCGATGTTAAAATATAAATTTTGCAGAAGATCATCAAAAGCATTGTCATCGAACATGGTACATTCCTGCGTGGCTGTATCCGCGATGAAAACAGGGGAAGAGTTGCTGGCTACCCCCGGCTCTACCTCCGCCCTGGCCTGTGCCCAGTTTATATCGGCATACTGTACCCCTTGATCGTCTGTAAAAGATTCTGCAGTAGCAGCAACTATATCGATGTCTGTCGTTTGGATCCGATTGGTATCGTCAGATGCGTCGGCTCCGGTGAGTTTGATATCGGGTTTCAAACTCTCGTGTTCGTGAACCTCAGGCGACGCGTCAACCAACTGGCCGTTGACGACGACGCACGTAAAACTTTGCTTCACGTGATTTACTAGTTTTGTTTTAATCTCTTTTTCTTAGTCGTCGTCTTTTTTTTGATAAAAAGATTTCTTTTGCCTGAAATAAAATACATCAAAATAATACTGGAAATTGTCTAATTCACAAATTTAAGAGGCCAACAGAAATCTTAGCATATAATGTTTGCTGTTAGTCAGTTTAAGCAAAGATATTTAATATTTTCCAGGTTAATATACTGTAAATACTAATTTAGTGATTTTTAGAATCACAGATTTTATAGCTAACTTGGAACGTCGAAAAATATAGACAACCAGCAGGATGATGCAGACCACTCCAACTACTGATGTGCAGCCGAAAGCTAGAGCTATATAGAAGGAGTACAGTGAAATGTGATCTGAAAATTAAAAAAATATCTTAAACGTTTATATATTTCAAAAGAAAACTTTTGTTAAATTTTCCAACAGAGGTAGCAAATATGATGGAAAAAAATACATAATCGTCTCCAGCTAATATTAGAACCTGACAACATAACAATATCTAATACAAAAGTGTATTAAACATTATTGTTTGCTAAACTTTAACGATTTTTTAAAGTTGATCGAATGTTGACACTCAAATACGTATATATACCGCATACTCACCGGCAAAAACCATATTTTTTTCTTTGTTCAAAAGACAATAATTTGGAGTAAAGTTTACTTATGTTGCAATTTCAAACGTTTTATTTCTTTATCTTTTAAAGTTTTTTTGAGCTCTCGTTTAGTTAACTTCCTAAAAGTTATTATTATCAACATCGTCTTTATACCGTCTATCAAATGAACTTTAAGGAAAATGCCCAGATGACTTAAAATAGTCTTTTTTGCTCAATTTGAATGCAACCTCGCCTTTTAGCTTGTTAGCTTCCGCTTTGATTAATTACTGTTCCACCAAGCATCTTGCAAATGAAAACTATTTTGTTATTCAACTTAAACTTATGAAACCTTGTTGAGAATTTTTTTGAAAGCGCAGTGACACTCATGGTCACACGCTTGTTCAATAACACATGTTACAAGACCATTTAGATACAACAAAAAGTAATTTTAGCAATTATAAATAAATGTTAAGAAAGCAATTTGATTCAGTTATACAAATATACAAAACCAACAATTCACAACTACATCACTAAATTGCATAAGCCAATAGTTAAATATTTGTTATAAAACGTTAGGTAATCGTAATCATGTTACCTCTAATTGGAGTTGTGATTGTGTGAGATCCCTCCCATTCTGGATTGTCTGTTAATGATAATAAATTCTTGTTAAACTTTAATCTTTAACCAAAAACTTTCATTTGGTAGCCAAATTAGTTAAACTAAACTGTGGTCAAGATGAAACGGTTAACCATGCGAACCAATTGAAAAACTGACCAATATGCTACTAGTACACTTCTGTGACTCATTTTATTCGATAACCTTTTTGATAATATTAAGTTTTTTATTTTTTACGGTTATAATTTTTAAGAAAACCAAATCGAGTTTTTAATGTGTTTTGCTTTTTCTTCTTGCTAAAAGTTTTGGCTTTTGATAAACTTGTTTGGGTTAAAAAATTATAAATTTCCTTTACGTAAAAAAATTAAAAAGTTTTAAATCTTTGAGTTCAACAATTGCAAAAAAAGTTACTTTTTGTTCCACTGTTGTTAGCCATTTAAGATTACACTTAACACGTAATAATTTGACTTAATTTTCATGCATATTACAAGAAATCTAGTTTGTTCATCGGTAGAACACCATTTGTGTCTGAATACACCGTAGTGAATATAGGGAATGCTATTCTCAGTTGGCCGACAATTAGTATCTCTCCAATTTGCATAATTTATACCTAAAATTAACCAAAATTGTGTATAATGACATGATAATATAACACTTGAATGTCATTGCATCTCAGTACTTTCATTTGACTTTTTCCATCTGCAGCCTTCTTTATTGCACGTCAAGAAAAGAAGAAATCGACGGGTATAAAGTCTGTGGTCTCTAACGAACTGATCATATTCTTTATGAACGCTTTCCGAATATATTTCCAATCCCCAATACGGTTCTTCACATGGATTTTCATCAATACTATAATATTTTCTACCATCAAACAAGTAACAATATTCGTTGTAACACTTTTGTTTAACGTCTGTTGCAAACGTTGTCAGTAAAATGAAAATCCCTTCGGAAATAAATAATTTTCTATTGAAATATTTTAAAGTCAATAATAATTATGCAAAAAATTAAATAAAACCAAACCTAAAAGTAAATAATTTATCATTCGCATTTTTGAGTTGATTTTTTACTATGAAGAAAATATATAATGTTTATCTGCAACTAAAAAACACAATAAATAAAGGATTTGTCTATCTTTATTACTTTTTTTCTTTCTTGTTCTTGTTCTTTATTTTTCACTTTCTCTTTATATAACAATCTAAATTTCACAACCAATTTTCAGCAGCTCACCATCCGCATTCCACATTTAGATACGAATCAACAGATTATTATTTTATAAGAAATTAATATCTTTAGCATGGACGTTTTTGTTTAATTGCTTTTTATTATTATTATTACTATTTGTATTATTATTATTATTATTATTATTATTATTATTATTATTATTATTATTATTATTATTATTATTATTATTATTATTATTATTATTATTATTATTATTATTATTATTATTATTATTATCATTATTATTATTATTATTATTATTATTATTATTATTATTATTATTATTAAACAGTTGATAACGCAACATGTGTCAATCAAACTACATTAATTAATAATGACGAAATCGCAGTTGCAAATGCCCCTTTTGACTAACTCAACGTCGTAACCACCAATATAATTTCTCGAGACGTGATTCAATAATGTATTTACTCAGACATTTTCCTTTTTAATTGTTTTTAAAAGTCTGTTTAATTGTTCACTTAACTTGAAATTTTTTTTCAGCTAAAAAAATTATTTCATATAATAATAATTAATTATCTATTTCTTACCTGCTGGTTGGTTTAGAATTTGAAACCCAAACATTCCTAACTAGAATTTGAAGTTTGTAAAAAAAAGTTTGTCACAGCCAGATAAAACTGAATTATAATAATAACACAAGACTTTTTACAAACTAAAACTAAAAATTTCAACTTGCTTTTTTGTTTTAATGCAAAAAAATACTGAATTGACAAAATTTTAAACAAATTCAAAATTTGATTTAAAATGCCAAAGTTTTTGTAGCATAAAAATTTATGTTTTAAAACATTTTTTTGAGGGTTTGATAATTTTTTTAAACAATAACTATTGTGTTTTTTCTCAATAATTTATAATTTCCAGTTTTTTTAGGGTTCTAATAGAAACATATTTTTCAATCAAAAAAGCATACAAAAATGTATCGTCAAATCTTCGCTTTTGTTGTAACTTAATAACTCTAGTTGGTTGAACACTATCACGGGTAGAATTTTCATTTCCCAACGAACAAAATTAAAAAATCTTTCTGGCGAGTTCAGCCTCAAACTCAACACAATCGACTGTAAGCAATAATATTTTATTATCTTAGGCTATTAATTCACTTTTCTAAAATTATAATGTTTAAATTATAAAACTGCAACAAATTTTGTAATGAATTTATTATATGTAATTTTATTTTAAGCCTGGGTATAAACAAGTTTTTATTTTTAGATGCTAAGCAAAAACAAACTAAATTTTGGAAAGACGAACACTTTTTTTGAAAGTTGAACGGGCAATTGGGCACATTTTCTTCAAGTGACCTCATAATATGTTTTTATGTGTCAATAAGCCCCGACCTATTTTTCAATTTGAATTTATCACCAGTTAAAGTTACAAAATTGTCCGACGTCTACTGCCCATCAAGAAGTCCATCTGTTTTACCCATCCAATCTATCAGAGAGCCTTCCTATGAAAACCAGAGGATTTTGTCTCCAACTATGGTCTACGCCAATCTGGATCTGTCCCCTAAACAAAAAAATTTACCCCCTGCTCTAGACCAAAGAATTTACCGGAATTAAAAGAAGATTGCTGTACAGACAAATGCACATATTCAAATCTTCACAGTCCAAGTCACTTTCATGTTCAGACCGGCAAGTTGTACACGTTACCACAAAAGTGAATCAAGTTTTCAAAAGCCGACATTGTACAATAATTTTTTTTCTTTAAATTGAATATATAAAGATCAAAAATACTTCGAAATGAAAAAAAATTCTTCTAAAACAGGATTTATAATCTGTCTTAACTTCAACATAAAACAATACATAACTGTTCAGATATTTAAACTTAATTAAATGAGTTCAACCGGTGCATCCTTTTTACGTAACGTCCGAGTTTTAGAAACTAAAATTAAAAAACAAGCTACTTTTAGTTATTAAACACTCAGATTTCTCGAACCGCCATGTAATTGGTTCAAAAAAACCTCCAATATTTAAATGGTAGGCCATTATTTATCTAATCATTTGAACCCAAAAAACCTGCAATTCAAAAACAAAAATTTCGTCAATCATCGTTCAAATTTCGCTATACTCTTCCAATCACTCGATCCTCATGCAGATATATTTGCGTACACTGGAGTTGTGATTGCTCTTCCATCCGTATGATGAGGCTGTAGTAAACTACCTGCTAGCTCAGATGATGGTAATAGTGCTAATAAGATCTCAGTGTATACTGTTTCTTCGCTTGGAGGACCTAGAGATTCGTAAGCGACGTCAACGACTTCTGAACTCGTTGATGTCGGCCGAGGTAGAGGTTTCAGTGATTCTCTGATTATAAAAAAAAATATTTTTAATTTATTTAAAAAAAATAAACGAATTAAAACTAATTTTTGACAATTCTTTTAATAAAAAATAGTTTTTCTGATCACCGCAATCTAATTTCACTGATATTTCTTATTAAGATTACCTTTTTTTCCGATGACGCCGGAACAGAATCACAATCATCAGTAAAATTAAAGAAACTCCTATCGTGAGAAAGAATGTGATCACAATCGCTGTTGTGGTTCCTACAAATTAAATTATAAAAATGCATTAAATCTAAATTTGAAACATTGAAAAAAATAAAACAAACATAAAACATCATCTTGCAAACAAATAAAGATATTGAAATTTCATTTTGGTGTTAGAGCAGATGAGCCAGAGCTGTATAAGGACTGAGTTGTGAATTTGGAACCCCACAGCAAATAGGATCAACCAAAAATAAAAACCATTCAAATTTTTAAAACAATAAAGATGATTGTCACGCCCGTGTGAAATACAGCGTGCATGCCTATCCATTGTATATTGTAGTGCACGGCGTAGGTGTTAAGTATGTGCTGCGGTAGCCTAAAATTTTGAATATGCGCGTATTAATACATCGTTCGATATATTCGTTATAAAAAGTTAATAATGTTACCTTGATTTGGAGTTATGCTTGTGCGAGTTTCCCCTGACTGTGTACTATCTGTTGATGATAATAAATTTTATTTATACTTTATTTTTTAATCAAAAACTTTTATTTGGCTGCCAGATTTGCCTAACTGAACTTTCATCAGATTAAAATGGTTGGCCAAGCAAGATCCAAACAAATAACTGACCAATAAGCAAGTTACAAACAAATAACTGACCAGCACTGCCAGTTATAAATGCAATAAAAGTCTTGTGCCACTTCTTTTTAATTTTCAATGACACATGTTATAAGACCATTTAAATACAAAACAATTTAAAGTAATTTCAGCATTTTTAAATAAATGTTAAAAAAACGACTTATCAGTGTAAACAATTTGATTCAGTTATACAAATAAATAAAAACCAATAATTTATAACTACCATGGTTGTTAACGCTACCTTTTCAAAGTAGCGCCGCTCTTCGCTACCAGTCTTAATAGTAGCGCGCTACCGCTCCCGCTACTGAAGTTTATAAGTAGCGTCACAGTTCAGATAAAAATTTACAAGATCATTAATTTACAGTTAAAATACTAAATTAAATAAACCAATCAATATATATTCGTTATAAAAAGTTGATAATGTTACCTTGATTTGGAGTTATACTTGTGCGAGTTTCCCCTGACTGTGTACTATCTGTTGATGATAATAAATTTTAGTTATACTTTATTTTTTAATCAAAAACTTTTATATGGTTGCCAGATTTGCCTAACTGAACTTTCATCAGATCAAAATGATTGACCAAGCAAGAACCAAATAAAAAGATGACCAATAAGCAAGTTACAAACAAATAATTGACCAGCACTGCAAGTTATAAATGCAATAAAAGAATTATGAAACAACTATATTTCGCATTACATCCTCAAATGTATTAATTGTTTTGTATTAAAAATTTACAAAACCATTATTTTACAATTATATTACTACATTAAATAAACCAGTCAATATATATTCTTTATAAAAAGTTAATAATGCTACCTTGACTTGTGCGAGTTGTGCTTGTGCGAGATTCCTCTGACCGTGTTGATGATAATAAATTTTAGTTAAACTCGGTTTTTTAATAAAACACTTTTATTTGGCTGCCAGATTTGCCTAACCAAACTTTCATCAGATTAAAATGGTTGACCAAGCAAGAACCAAATAGAAAGATGACCAATAAGCAATTTACATATGAAGAACTGACCAGCACTGCAAGTTATAAATGCAATAAAAGTATTGTGCCACTTCTTCTTAATTTTCAATGACACATGTTATAAGACCATTTAAATATAAAACAATTTAAAGTAATTTCCGCATTTTTAAATAAATTTAAATAAACGACGTATCAGTGTAAACAATTTAATTCAGTTATACAAATATACGCTCGTCGATCAATCAGATTTCATGCATACTTCAAATAGAAACTAATACATTGGAAATCATTTAATTGATATAAACAACATAATTTTGTTTTTGAATAAAAGTAGCCATAGCGAATAGCGCTGAGAACAGCTAAAAAATGTAGCGGCGCTACCATCGAGATCTTCTCAACCAATAGTAGCGCCGCTACCGCTACCTTAAAAATAGCACCGCTACAGTAGCGGTAGCGCGGCGCTACCACTCTTAACAACCCTGATAACTACATTACTAAATTACATTAGCCAGTCAAGAATTATTTGTTATAAAACGTTATGTAATTGTAATCACGTTACCTCTACTTGGAGTTGTGTTCGTGCGAGTTCCCTCCGACTCTGGATTGTCTGTTGATGATAATAAATTCTTGTTAAACTTTTATCTTTAATCAAAATCTGTTATTTGGTTGCCAGATTTGACTACTAAAACTTTGATCAAACTGAAACTAAGGAAAAACCAAATAAAGACCTGACAAAGCATGTGCTACCAGTACTTACTACAAGTTAAAAATTAGAAACTGACCAATATACTACAAACACTGCAAAATCACAAACAAAAAACTGACCAATATATTATAAGGATGCAAGTTAAAAATTTATAAAAATTAAAAAAGTTTCAACCTTTGAGTTGATCAATATCAAAATAAACTTATTTCTCGTTGCACAGCTATTAGCAATTTAAGATAACAATTAACACACTAAATATGTTAAAAATTTATTTGACTCACTTTTCATGCAAATTATGCAAAGCAGTTTTGCTCCAGTGATAAAATACCATTTGCTACTGTACGTACCGAAGACAATATAGGGAATCTCATTTTTAGTTGGCTGATGATTAGTATCATTCCAATTTGCATAAAGTATACCTAAAATTAACCAAAACTGTGTATAATAACATGAATATATTACACTTGAATGTCATTGCATCTCCGTACTTTCATTTGATTTTTTCCATCTGCAACCTTCTTCATTGCACGTCATGTGGAGATAACAGTGATTATAATAACCGCTTCCGAGGTCACGGAAGAACTGATGTACTTTGTTTTGAACACTTTCAGAATAAATTTCCAAACCCCAAAACGGTTCTTTACATCGATTTGCATAATAATAATAATTTTCATCAATCATGTAACAATATTCCTTGTAACACTCTTTTCCAACGACTGTGGCAAACGTATTCAACAAAATGAAAAATCCTTTGGAAATAAATAATTTTCTATCAACGCAATAATATGTATGCGCAAATTTGAACAAACAAAAAAACAAACCTAAAAGTGAGAAATCCAACAGTCGCATCTTTGAGTTTACTTTTTACTATGAAGAAATAAAAACTATTTAATTTTGGTTAGTCATTTTCTTTGGATGACAAAGAAAATGAAGATACGAATTTTCTCTCTCTTTTCTTTTTCTCTTTTTTATCTTACCTTTTTTCTGATTTGACGATTTTGATTTTAAATTTGTGTCCACATAAACGAATACCATCGACTACCATCGACTAACATCCATCTTCAGCAGCTCAGCGTCCGCATTCCAAATTTACCAATCGACTAATTCTTTTAGCTGCAATTAACTCGCTTAGCGGGAACGTTGTTGTTCAGTAGGCATCTTATTATCATCATTATTATTATTTTTATTATTTACACAATAAATCTAAAAACAGGTCTAAAACATAATTGTTAGCTGCCAGTTATTATTAGCCATTATTATTATTGCTATTATTGCAGTTCATATCACTCTAAATAATTGCTCAACATAGAGATGTTTTAGAGTTTTTTACGCAATTAGGAAGTTTAGACATGAAGTTGCAGCAAAATGTAAAAACTTGCAAATCTGCTTGCCAATCACATGATGAGATCAAAGATTAATATTCTTTTCATGTCATCAAATATTTTTCTTTCCTGCAATCACTTTTTTTCTTTTCACCACCACCTGCCACATCTACTGAAAATCCAGGAAGAACATCTGAGGTAATAGGGGGGAGGGTGGGAGGGTCCACTCGCGGCGTTACAAACTTTCTTAAGGTTATTTATAATTACAATTTATCCGGCAGCAGTTGCCTTTAAAATAATTTCTTCAACAGCTAAATTCATCTGCATAGACCGCAGCTTTAGTTTATAAAAATTAATTAAATATATATATACACCGTTGCTGGTTGTTAGTTAATTAATTTGTTTTTATATCAGTTTTCTGCTTTATTATTATTATTATTATTATTATTATTATTATTATTATTATTATTATTATTATTATTATTATTATTATTATTATTATTATTATTATTATTAATATTATTATTATTATTATTATTATTATTATTATTATTATTATTATTATTATTATTATTATTATTATTATTATTATTATTGTTATTATTATTATTATTATTATTATTATTATTATTGTTATTGTTATTGTTATTGTTATTATTATTATTATTATTATTATTATTATTATTATTATTATTATTATTATTATTGTTATTATTATTATTATTATTATTATTATTATTATTATTATTATTATTATTATTATTATTATTATTATTATTATTATTATTATTATTATTATTATTATTATTATTATTATTATTATTATTATTATTATTATTATTATTATTATTATTATTTTAAAACAGTTGATAACGCATCATGTGTCAATCAAACTACATTAATTAATAATGACGAAATCGCAGTTGCAAATGCCCCTTTTGACTGACTCAACATCGTAACCACCAATATAATTTCTCGAGACGTGATTCAATAATTCAATTCAGACATTTTCCTTCTTAATTGCTTTTAAAAGTCTGTTTAATTCTTCACTTGACTTAAAGTTTTTTTTTCAGCTAATAAAATTTATTTCATATAATAATTAATTATCTATTTCTTACCTGTTGGTTAGTTTAGAATTTGAAACCCAAACATTCCTAGCTAGAATTTGAAGTTTGTAAAGAAAGTTTGTCACAGCCAGATTAAACTAAATTATAATAATAACACAAGACTTTTTACAAACTAGAACTAAAAATTTCAACTTGCTTTTTTGTTTTAATGCAAAAAAAATACTGAATTGACAAAATTTTAAACAAATTCAAAATTTGATTTAAATTGCCAAAGCTTTTGGTGTATAAAAATTTATGTTTTAAAACATTTTTTTGAGGGTTTGATAATTTTTTTAAACAATAACTATTGTGTTTTTTCTCAATAATTTGTAATTTCCAAATTTTTTAGGGTTCTAATAGAAACGTATTTTTCAATCAAAAAAGCATACAAAAATGTATCGTCAAATCTTCGCTTTTGTTGTAAATTGATAACTCTAGTTGGTTGAACACTACCAGGGGTAGAATTTTCATTTCCCAACGAACAAAATTAAAAAATCTTTCTGACGAGTTCAGCCTCGAACTCAACACAATCGACTGTAAGCAATAATATTTTATTATCTTAGGCTAATAATTCATTTTTCTAATATTACAATGTTCAATTTATAAAACTGTAACAAATTATGTAATGAATTTATTATATGTAATTTTATTTTAAACCTGGGTATAAACAAGTTTTTATTTTTAGATGCTAAGCAAAAACAAACTAAATTTTGGAAAGATGAGCACTTTTTTTCAAAGTTGAACGGAAAATTGGGCACATTTTTTTTAAGTGACCTCATAATATGTTTTTATGTGTCAATAAGCCCCGCCTTATTTTCGAATTTGAATATATCACCAGTTAAAGTTACAAAATTTTCCGACGTCTGTTGCCCATCAAGAAGTCCATCTGTTTTACCTATCCAATCTATCAGAGAGCCTCCCAGAAGATTTTGTCTCCAACCATGGTCTACGCCAATCTGGATTTATCCCCTAAACAAAAAAATTTACCCCCTAATCCAAAAAATTTACCGGAATTAAAAGAAGATTGCTGTACATACAAATGCACATATTCAAATCTTCACAGTCCAAGTCACTTTCATGTTCAGACTGGCAAGTTGTACACGTTACCACAAAAGTGAATCAAGTTTTCAAAAGCCGACATTGTAAAATAATTTTTTTTCTTCAAATTGAATATATAAAGATCAAAATTACTTCAAAAATAAATAAATCTTCTAAAACAGGATTTATAATCTGTCTTAACTTCAACATAAAACAATACATAACTGAACATGTATTTAAACTTAATTAAATGAGTTCAACCGCTGCATCTTTTTCACGTAACGTCCGAGTTTTCAAAACTAAAATTAAAAAACAAGCTATTTTTAGTTATTAAACTTAACTTCAGCATAAAACAATACATAACTGAACAGATATTTAAACTTAATTAACTGAGTTCAACCGGTGCATCCTTTTCATGTAACGTCCGAGTTTTCGAAAATAAAATTAAAAAACAAGCTATTTTTAGTTATTAAACACCAAGATTTCTCGAACCACCATGTAATTGGTTTAGAAAAAATTTTTTTCTTGACACGGTAGGCCATTATTTATCTAATCATTTGAACCCAAAAAACGTTCAATTCAAAAACAAAAATTTCGTCAATCATCGTTCAAATTTTGCTATACTCTTCCAATCACTCGATCCTCATGCAGATATATTTGCGTACACTGGAGTTGTGATTGCTCTTCCATCCGTATGATAAGGCTGTAGTAAACTACCAGCTTGCTCAGATGATGGTAATAGTGCTAATGAGATTTCAGTGTATACTGTTTCTTCGCCTGGAGGACCTAGAGATTCGTAAGTGACGTCAACAACTTTTGAACTCGTGGTTGTTTGCAGATGTTTCTGTTCGCAAAGAAGTGATTGTCTGATTATGAAAAAAATGGATATTTAATTTATTTAAACAAACAAATAAATAAATTAAAACTAATTTTTGACAATTCTTCTATTAAATAAAATATTTATAAAAATCTTTTTAAAATACCACGTTTTTGTGAACTAAAAAAAAAAATTTTTTCTCTGGGCTGTGTGAGAAATGTTTTGATGAAGGCATGCATTAATTGTAGACATTCGTATAACGAACAAGCCATACATTTTTAAAACTTAAAACGTGGGGCGCCTTCTTTATTTATATTATTAAAAAAGCAGGTCTATCCAATCACATCAGTTTTGAAATTAAAATAGAAAAAAAACTTATTTTACCTTGACATCAGTGAAATACAAACTTTGACAAACACAAAAAACTTTTAAAAAATTACAAAAACTTTAACAAAACCTGCCTGTGCATTTTCTTTCTAACAAGCAAAACGAGGAAGACAACAAGGGCGATCAACAAAAGAACACAAATACTTCCGAGGGTTAACCATATTGGATTTTTGTAGTATTCCACTCCATCTTTAGATGAATAAATAAATTTATTTATAATAGTCTGTCTCTTCCTCGGGTGTAAAACAGTTACCTAATTTTTTCTATTGATACTAACAAAACTAATAACACGCTAACTGTAGTACAGAGAAACGAAAAGTGCTGATAGCTTATAACAAAGTTGCATTTTCAAATATTTTGTTAATTTTTCTAGTTTGAAGAAATTTTTAGGAACAATAAACAATGATTATCAATCATGACGTTAAACAAATTATTAAGAAGCTGTGCTCAGGGTTTCTATCCTCACCCCCCCCCCCCAAAACAGCCGGGCTCAATCCCACCATAAAAGCCGAACGTCTTCTCTTCTCTCACATTAAAGAACACTAATTTTTATGCTCCCACTAGTCTATTTATTTATTTAATAAAACTTTCAGTCTAAAGATCAACTGCTCCTTTTCCCCTTGGTTTTTGCCATGCAAAAAAAGCGCCCGTCTGTATAAAGTTAAAAGCCTCTGGTTGTGCTTACCTTTCTCTTTCTGATCGTCCAAAGATATTCCACCATCGCGTGTGGGATAGTCTGGCAGATTTTCTGATCTCAAGAAAGCATCTTGCAAATGAAAACTAGTTTGTTATTCAATTTAAACTTATGAAACCTTGTTGAGGACTTTTTTGAAAGCGTAGTGACACTCATGGTCACACGTTTGTTCAATAACACATGGTCTTGTAACGACCATTTAGATACAACATAATTTAAAGTAATTTAGCAATTATAAATAAATGTTAAAAAAGCAATTTGATTCAATTATAAAAATATACAAAACCATCAATTTACAACTACATCACTAACTTGCATAAGCCAATCGTAAAATATTTGTTATAAAACGTTCGGTAATCGTAATCATGTTACCTCTACTTGGAGTTGTGCTTGTGTGAGTTCCCTCGTACTCTGGATTGTCTGTTGATGATAATAAATTCTTGTTAAATTTTTATCTTTAACCAAAAACGTTTATATGGCTGCCAGATGTGACTAATAAAACTTCGATCAAACTGAAACTAATATAGAACCAAATAAATACCTAACAAACATGTGCTACCAGTACTTACTACAAGTTAGAAATTAAAAACCGACCAATATACCATAAGGATGCAAGTTAAAAACGTACATAAATTAAAAAAGTTTCAACCTTTGAGTTGAACAATAGCAAAATAAACTTATTTCTCGTTCACTGCTGTTAGCAATTTAAGATAACAATTAACACACTAAACATGTAAAAAATTTATTTTACTCACTTTTCATGCATATTATGCAAAGCCTACTTTCTCGATTGATAAAAGACCATTTGCTACTGGACTGATTGAAGTAAACATAGGGAATTTCATTCATAGTTGGCCGATGATTAGGATCAATCCAATTTGTATAAATTATACCTAATATTAACGACAAAAGTGTATAATTATATGAATATAATACACTTAAATATCATTGCATCTCCGTACTTTTATTTGGCTTTTTCCATCTGCAACTTTCTTCATTGCACGTCATGTGGAGATAACAGTTAGTATAATAAGGGTTTGCGTGTTCAACGAAGAACTGATGTACTTCGTTTTGAACACTTTCAGAATAAATTTCCAAACCCCAATACGGTTCTTTACATGGATTTGCATTATAATAATATGTGTTAAAATGAATCATGTAACAATATTCGTTGTAACACTTTTTTCCAACGACTGTGGCAAACGTAGTCAGCAAAATGAAAAATCCTTTGGAAATAAATAATTTTCTATCAACGCAATAATATGTTAGCGCAAATTCAAACAAACAAACAAACAAACCTAAAAATGAGCAATCCAACAGTCGCATCCTTGAGTTTACTTTTTACTATGAAGAAATAATAACTATTTAATTTTGGTTAGTCATTTTATTTTGATGACAAAGAAAATGACGATACGAATTTTCTCATTCTTTTCTTTTTCTCTTTTTTATCTTACCTTTTTTTCTGATTTGACGATTTCGATTTTAAATTTGTGTCCACATAAACGACTAACATCGACTAACATCGACTAACATCCATCTTCAGCAGCTCAGCGTCCGCATTCCAAATGTACCAATCAGCCAATTGTTATTTTAGCTGCAATTAACTCGCTTAGCGGAAACGTTTTTGTTCAGTAGGCATCTTATTATCATTATTATTATTATTATTAACATTATTATTATTTTATTATTTACACAATAAATCTAAAAACAGGTGTTAAACATAATTGTTAACTGCCAGTTATTATTAGTCATTGTTATTATTGCTATTGTTGCAGTTTATATCAAAATAATTGCTCAACATAAAGATTTTTTTAGAAATTTTTATGCAATTAGGAAGTTTAAACAAAGAAGTTGCTGCAAAATGTAAAAACTTGCAAATCTGCTTCCTAATCACATGATGATATCAAAAATTAATATTCTTTTCTTGTCATCAAATATTTTTTCCCTGCAATCATTTTTTTTTCTTTTCACCACCTACTGCCACATCTACTCAAAACCCAGCAGGGACATCTGAGGTTATAGGGGGGAGGGTGGGACTTTCACCCGCGACGTCATGCAATTTCTAAAGGTTATTTATTATTTAAACAAAAAAAATTTATCCGGCAGCAATTGCCTTTAAAATAATTTCTTTAGCTAAATTCATCTGCTGAGACCGCAGCTTTAGCTTACAAAAATTAATTGAATATACATACACCATTTTTAGTTGTTAGTTAATTTGTTTTTATATCATTTTTCTCGTTCGGTCTCTACTGTCTTCTCTTTTTTAGCTATTAATTTTGTAAATTTTATTTGCACAAATTTCAAAAGTTAACGTCATATAGATGTCAACAAATTTATATTTTTTTCCAACCATGCATTGAATTTTTTTACTAATCTTTTTTTAGAAATTGAAAAGCTATAACAAATTTTGTAGCCGCTGTTATAATTTTCAACGCAATTAGTTTTTTAACGTTATATTAATTTATAAATATCTTTATAGTTCATCCTTTAAAGTAAAATTGTGTAGAAGATTCTTTAACAACAACATCGTTAAACGTGTGTGTTAACTTGAATAAATTATACTTTCAAAAACAAGCAAACATAACAGAACAAGTATGTAAGCTATTGATAGAAGCCGCTAATAAGTTTAAGTTTTTCTCGAAACTTTAAAAATAAAGAGCTGAAACAACATATCACTCTGAGGGTTTTAGCTGTTCGATGTTAAGATACAAATTTTGCAGAAGATCATCAAAAGCATTGTCATCGAACATGGTACATTCCTGCGTGGCTGTATCCGCGACGAAAACAGGGGAAGAGTTGCTCGCGACCCCCGGCTCTATCTCCGCCCTGGCCTGTGCCCAGTTTATATCGGCATACTGTACCCCTTGATCGTCCGTAGAAGATTCTGCAGTAGCAGCAACTCTATCGATGTCTGTCGTTTGGATCCGATTGGTATCGTCAGATTCGTCGGCTCCGGTGAGTTTGATATCGAGTTTCGAACTCTCGTGTTCGTGAACCTCAGGCGACGTGTCAACCAACTGGCCGTTGACGACGACGCACGTAAAACTTTGCTTCACGTCATTTACTAGTTTTGTTTTAATCTCGTTTTCTTCTTCGTCGTCTTTTTTATGATAAAAAGATTTCTTTTGCCTGCAAAAAATACATCAAAATAATACCGGAAATTCTCTAATTCACAAATTTAAGAAGCCAACAGAAATCTTAGCATATAATGTTTGCTGTTAATCAGTTTAAGCAAAGATATTTAGTTTTTTCCAGGTTAATACACTATAAATACTAATTTAGTGATTTTTAAAATCACAGATTTGATAGCTAACTTGGAACGTCGAAAAATATAGACAACCAGCAGGATGATGCAGACCACTACAACTACTGATGTGCAGCCGAAAGCTAGAGCTATATAGAAGGAGTACAGTGAAATGTGATCTGAAAATTAAAAAAATATCTTAAACGTTTATATATTTCAAAAAAAAACTTTTAATAAATTTTCCAACTGAGGAACAAAAATGATAGAAAAATAACAAATCCGTTTCCAGCTAATATTCGAACCCGACAACATAACAATATCTAATACAAAAGTGTATTAAACATTATTGTTTGCTAAACTTTAACGATTTTGTAAAGTTGATCGAATGTTGACACTCAAATACGCATATATATACCGCATACTCACCGGCAGAACCATATTTTTTTTATTCGTTCAGAAGACAATAATCTGGAGTAAAGTTTATTTATGTTGCAATTTCAAACGTTTCATTTGTCTATCTTGGCTCTTTTGAAGTTTTTTTAGCTCTCGTTTAGTTAACTTCCTAAAAGTTATTATTATCAACATCGCCTTTATACCGTCTATCAAATGAACTTTAAGGAAAATGCCCAGATCACTTAAAATAGTCTTTTTTGACCAATTTGAATGCAACCTCGCTTTTTAGCTTGTTAGCTTCCGCTTCGATTAATTACTGCTCTACCACCATCGCGTGTAGGATAGTCTAACAAATTTTCTGATCTCAAGAAAGCATCTTGCAAATGAAAACTATTTTGTTATTCAACTTAAACTTACGAAACCTTGTTAAGAACTTTTTTGAAAGCGCAGTGACACTCATGGTCACACGCTTGTTCAATAACACATGTTACAAGACCATTTAGATACAACACAATTTAAAGTAATTTTAGCAATTATAAATTAATGTTAAAAAAGCAATTTGATTCAGTTATAAAAATATACAAAACCATCAATTTACAACTACATCACTAAATTGCATAAGCCAATCGTTAAATATTTGTTATAAAACGTTAGGTAATCGTAATCATGTTACCTGTATTTGGAGTTGTGATTGTGTGAGATCCCTCCTACTCTGGATTGTCTGTTGGTGATAATAAATTCTAGTTAAACTTTAATCTTTAACCAAAAACTTGTATTTGGTAGCCAAATTAGTTAAACTAAACTGTGGTCAAGATGAAACGGTTGACCATGCAAGAACCAAATGAAAAACTGACCAATATGCTAACAAGACACTTCTGTGACTCATTTTATTCGATAAACTTTTTTATAATATTAGGTGTTTTATTTTTTAAGATTATAATTTTTAAGAAAACAAAATTGAGTTTTTTAATATGTTTTGCTTTTTCTTCTTGCTAAAAGTTTTGGCATTTGATAAACATGTTTGGGTTAAAAAATGATGCATTTTCTTAAGGTAAAATATTTAAAAGTTTTCAATCTTTGAGTTCAACAATTGCAAAAAAGTTACTTTTTGTTACACTGTTGTTAGCGATTTAAGATTACACTTAACACGTAATAATTTGACTTACTTTTCATGCATATTACAAGAAATCTAGTTTGTTCATGGGTAGAACACCATTTGTGTCTGGATACACGTAGTGAATATAGGGAATGCTATTCTCAGTTGGCCGACAATTAGTATCTCTACAATTTGCATAATTTATACCTAAAATTAACCAAAACTGTGTATAATGACATGATAATATAACACTTGAATGTCATTGCATCTCAGTACTTTCATTTGACTTTTTCCATATGCAGCCTTCTTTATTGCACGTCAAGAAAAGAAGAAATCGACGAGTGTAAAGTCTGTGGTCTCTAACGAACTGATCATATTCTTTATGAACGCTTTCCGAATATATTTCCAATCCCCAGTACGGTTCTTCACATGGATTTTCATCAATACTATAATATTTTCTACCATCAAACAAGTAACAATATTCGTTGTAACACTTTTGTTTAACGTCTGTGGCAAACGTAGTCACCAAAATGAAAAACCCTTCGGAAATAAATAATTTTCTATTGAAATATTTTAAAGTCAATAATAACTATGCAAAAAATTAAATAAAATCAAACCTAAAAGTAAACAATTCATCATTCGCATTTTTGAGTTGACGTTTTACTTTAAGAAAATATATAATATTTATCTGCAACTAAAAACACAATAAATAAAGGATGTATCTATCTTTATTATTTTTTTTCTTTCTTGTTCTCGTTCTTTATTTTTCACTTTCTCTTTATATAACAATCTAAATTTCACAACCAATTTTCACAACAGCTCACCATCCGCATTCCACATTTAGATACGAATCAACAGATTATTATTTTATAAGAAATTAATATCTTTAGCATGAAAGTTTTTGTTTAATTGCTTTATTATTATTATTATTATTATTATTATTATTATTATTATTATTATTATTATTATTATTATTATTATTATTATTATTATTATTATTATTATTATTATTATTATTATTATTATTATTATTATTATTATTATTATTATTATTATTATTATTATTATTATTATTATTATTATTATTATTATTATTGTTATTATTATTATTATTATTATTATTATTATTATTATTATTATTATTATTATTATTATTATTATTATTATTATTATTATTATTATTATTAAACAGTTGATAACGTAACATGTGTCAATCAAACTACATTAATTAATAATGACGAAATCCCAGTTGCAAATGCCCCTTTTGACTGACTCAACGTCGTAACCACCAATATAATTTCTCGAGACTTGATTCATTAATGTATTTACTCAGACATTTTCCTTCTTAATTGCTTTTAAAAGTCTGTTTAATTGTTCACTTAACTTGAAATTTTTTTCAGCTAAAAAATTATTTCATATGATAATTAATTATCTATTTCTTAACTGTTGGTTGGTTTAAAATTTGAAACCCAAACATTCCTAGCTAGAATTTAAAGTTTGTAAAAAATGTTTGTCACAGCCAGATAAAACTGAATTTTAATAATAACACAAGACTTTTTACAAACTAAAACTAAAAATTTCAACTTGCTTTTTTGTTTTAATGCAAAAAATACTGAATTGACAAAATTTTAAACAAATTCAAAATTTGATTTAAAATGCCAAAGCTTTTGTAGTAAAAATGTAGGTTTTAAAACATTTTTTGAGGGTTTTATAATTTTTTTAAACAATAACTATTGTGTTTTTTCTCAATAATTTGTAATTTCCAAATTTTTTAAGGTTCTAATAGAAACGTATTTTTCAATCAACAAAAGCATAAAAAATGTATCGTCAAATCTTCGCTTTTGTTGTAACTTAATAACTCTAGTTGGTTGAACACTATCACGGGTAGAATTTTAATTTCCCAACGAACAAAATTAAAAAATCTTTCTGGCGAGTTCAGCCTCGAACTCAACACAATCGACTGTAAGCAATAATATTTTATTATCTTAGGCTAATAATTCACTTTTCTAATATTACAATGTTCCAATTATAAAACTGCAACAAATTATGTAATGAATTTATTATATGTAATTTTATTTTAAACCTGGGTATAAACAAATTTTTATTTTTAGATGCTAAGCAAAAACAAACTAAATTTTGGAAAGACGAACACTATTTTTGAAAGTTGAACTGAAAATTAGGAACATTTTCTTTAAGTGACCTCATAATATGTTTTTATGTGTCATTAAGCCCCGCCCTATTTTCGAATTTGAATATATCACCAGTTAAAGTTACAAAATTTTCCGACGTCTGTTGCCCATCAAGAAGTCCATCTGTTTTACCCATCCAATCTATCAGAGAGCCTCCCTATGAAAACCAGAGGATTTTGTCTCCAACCATGGTCTACGCCAATCTGGATTTGTCCCCTAAACAAAACAAATTACCCCCTAAACCAAAGAATTTACCGGAATTAAAAGAAGATAGCTGTACAGACAAATGCACATATTCAAATCTTCACAGTCCAAGTCACTTTCATGTTCAGACCGGCAAGTTGTACACGTCACCACAAAAGTGAATCAAGTTTTCAAAAGCCGACTTGTAGAATACTTTTTTTTTTAAATTGAATATATAAAGATCAAAAATACTTCGAAATAAAAAAAATCTTCTAAAACAGGATTTATAAACTTAATTAACTGAGTTCAATCGCTGCATCCTTTTCATGTAACGTTCGAGTTTTTGAAACAAAAATTAAAAAACAAGCTATTTTTAGTTATTAAACACTCAGATTTCTCGAACCGCCATGTAATTGGTTCAAAAAAACTTCCAATATTTAAACGGTAGGCCATTATTTATCTGATCATTTGAACCCAAAAAACCTTCACTTCAAAAACAAAAATTTCGTCAATCATCGTTCAAATTTCGCTATACTCTTCCAATCACTCGATCCTCATGCAGATATATTTCCGTACACTGGAGTTGTGATTGCTCTTCCATCCGTTTTATGAGGCTGTAGTAAACTACCTGCTTGCTCAGATGATGGTAATGGTGCTAATAAGATTTCAGTGTATACTGTTTCTTCGCCTGGAGGACCTAGAGATTCGTATGTGACGTCAACAACTTTTGAACTCGTGGTTGTTTGCAGAGGTTTCTGTTCACAAAGAAGTGATTGTCTGATTATAAAAAAAAAATGTATATTTAACTTATTTAAACAAATAAATAAATTAAAACTAATTTTTGACAATTCTTCTATTAAATAAAATATTTAAAAAAATCTTTTTAAAATACCACGTTTTTGTGAACTAAAAAGAAAAAAATATTTTTTCTCTGGGCTGTGTGAGAAATGTTTTGATGAAAGCATGCATTAATTGTAAACATTCGTATAACGAACAAGCCATACTTTTTTAAAACTTAAAACGTGGGGCGCCTTTTTTATTTATATTATTAAAAAAGCAGGTCTATCCAATCACATCAGTTTTGAAATTAAAATAGAAAAAAAACTTATTTTACCTTGACATCAGTGAAATACAAACTTTGACAAACACAAAAAACTTTTAAAAAATTACAAAACTTTAACAAAACCTGCCTGTGCATTTTCTTTCTAACAAGCAAAACGAGGAAAACAACAAGGGCGATCAACAAAAGAACACAAATACTTCCGACGGTTAACCATATTGGATTTTTGTAGTATTCCCTTCCACCTTTAGATGAATAAATAAATTTATTTATAATAGTCTGTTCATTCCTCAGGTGTAAAACAGTTACCTAATCTTTTCTATAGATACTAACAAAACTAATTACATTATTTGCACACGCTCACTGAAGTACTGAGAAACGAAAAGTGCTGATAGCTTATAACAAAGTTGCATTTTCAAATATTTTGTTAATTTTTCTAGTTTGAAGAAATTTTTAAGAACAATAAGCAATGACTATCAATCATGACGTTAAACAAATTATTAAGAAGCTGTGCTCAGGGTTTCTATCCTCACCCCCCCCCCAAAACAGCCGGGCTCAATCCCACCATAAAAGCCGAACGTCTTCTCTTCTCTCACATTAAAGAACACTAATTTTTGTGCTCCCACTAGTCTATTTATTTATTTAATAAAACTTTCAGTCTAAAGATCAACTGCTCCTTTTCCCCTTGGTTTTTGCCATGCAAAAAAAGCGCCCGTCTGTATAAAGTTAGAAGCCTCTGGTTGTGCTTACCTTTCCCTTTCTGATCGTCCAAAGATGCTCCACCATCATCACGTGTTGGAATGTCTGGGAGATTATCAGATATCAAGAAAGCATCTTGCAAATGAAAACGATTTGTTATTTAAACTTAAACTTATGAAACCTTGTTGAGAACTTTTTTGAAAGCGCAGTGACACTCATGGTCACACGCTTCTTAATTTTCAATAACACATGTTACAAGACCGTTTAGATACAACACAATTTAAAGTATTTTTAACATTTATAAATACATGTTAAAAAAGCGATATATCAGTCTAAACAATTTAATTCAGGTATACAAATTAACAAAACCATCAATTTACAACTACATTACTAAATTACATTAACCAGTCGGGAATTATTTGTTATAAAACGTTAGGTTATCGTAATCATGTTACTTGTATTTGGAGTTGTGCTTGTGCGAGTTCCATCCCATTTTGGATTGTCTGTTGATGATAATAAATTCTTGTTAAACTTTTATCTTTAACCAAAAACGTGTATTTGCCTGCCAGATGTGACTAATAAAACTACAATCAAACTGAAACTAATTAAGAACCAAATAAAGACCTGACAAAGCATGTGATACCAGTACTTACTACAAGTTACAAATTAAAAATGACCAATATACTACGAGCACTGCAAAGTTAAAAACAAATAACTGACCAATATACTACGAGCACTGCAAAGTTAAAAACAAATAACTGACCAATATACTATAAGTATGCAAGTTAAAAATTTATAAAAAATTAAAAAAGTTTCAACCTTTAAGTTGAACAATAGCAAAATGAACTTACTTCTCGTTGCACTGCTATTAACAATTTAAGATAACAATTAACACACTAAACATGTTAAAAATTTATTTGACTTACTTTTCATGCATATTAAGCAAAACTTAAATCCTCGAAGGCCAAAATACCATTTGCTACCGGAATGATGGAAGTCAACGTAGGGAATTTCATTCCTACGTGGCCGATGATTAGGATCATTCCAATTTGTATAAATTATATCTAATATTAACGATAAACGTGTATAATTATATGAATATAATACACTTAAACATCATTGCATCTCCGTACTTTCATTTGACTTTTTCCATCTGCAACCTTCTTCATTGCACGTCATGTGGAGATGACAGAATTGATAAATACGATGGTTATCATAACCGCGTTCGTGGTCAAGGAAGAACTGATGTACTTCGTTTTGAACACTTTCAGAATAAATTTCCAAACCCCAATACGGTTCTTTACATCGATTTGCATTATAACGATAATATTTATCATCCCTCATGTAATAATGAATCATGTAACAATATTCGTTGTAACACTTTTGTTTAACGTCTGTGGCAAACGTAGTCAGCAAAATGAAAAATCCTTTGGAAATAAATAATTTTCTATCAACGCAATAATATGTATGCGCAAATTTAAACAAACCAAAAAACAAACAAACCTAAAAGTAAGCAATCCAACAGTCGCATCCTTGAGTTTACTTTTTACTATGAAGAAATAATAACTATTTAATTTTGGTTAGTCATTTTCTTTTGATGACAAAGAAAATGAAGATACGAATTTTCTCTCTCTTTTCTTTTACTCTTTTTTATTTTACCTTTTTTCAGATTTGACGATCTTCAGCAGCTCAGCGTCCGCATTCCAAATGTACCAATCAGCCGATTGTTATTTTAGCTGCAATTAACTCACTTAGCGGGAACGTTTTTGTTCAGTAGGCATCATATTATCATTATTATTATTTTTATTATTTACACAGTAAATCTAAAAACAGGTCTGAAACATAATTGTTAGCTGCCGGTTATTATTAGTCATTGTTATTATTGCTATTGTTGCAATTCATATCACTCTATCTAAATAATTGCTCAACATAATGATTTATTTAGAAATTTTTATGCAATTAGGAAGTTTAAACAAAGAAGTTGCTGCAAAACGTAAAAACTTGCAAATCTGCTTTCTAATCACATGATGAGATCAAAAATTAATATTCTATTTATGTCATCAAATATTTTTCTTCCCTGAAATCACTTTTTTTCTTTTCACCTCCTATTGCCACATCAACTCAAAACCCAGCAGGGACATCTGAGGTTATAGGGGGGAGGGTCGGGATTTCACCCGCGACGTCATGCAATTTCTAAAGTTTATTTATTATTTAAACATTAAAAATTCATTCGGCAGCAATTGGCTTTAAAATAATTTCTTCAACAGCTAAATTCCTTTTCTGACACCGCAGCATTAGCTTGCAAAAATTAATTGAATATACTTACACCGTTGTTAGTTGTTAGATAGTTTATTTTTATATCATTTTTCTCGTTCGGTCTCTACTGTCTCTTTTTTAGCTATTATTTTTATAAATTTTATTTGCACAAATTTCAAAAGTTAACGTCATATAGATGTCAACAAATTTATATTTTTTTCCAACCATGCATTAAATTTTTTTTACTAATCTTTTTTTAGAAATTGAAAAGCTAAAACAAATTTTATAGCTGCTGTTATATTTTTCAACGCAATTATTTTTTAACGTTATATTAATTTATAAATATCTTAATAGTTCATCCTTTAAAGTAAAATAGTGTAGAAAAATCTTTAACAACAACATTGTTAAATGTGCGGGTTAACTTGAATAAATTATACTTTCAAAAACAGGCAAACATAACAGAACAAGTATGTAAGCTATTGATAGAAGCCGCTAATAAGTTTAAGTTTGTCTCGAAACTTTAAAAATAAAGAGCTAAACCAACATATCACTCTGAAGGTTTTAGCTGTTCGATGTTAAGATATAAATTTTGCAGAAGATCATCGAAAGCATTGTCATCGAACATGGTACATTCCTGCGTGGCTGTATCCGCGACCAAAATAGGGGAAGAGTTGCTGGCGACCCCCGGCTCTATCTCCGCCCTGGCCTGTGCCCAGTTAATATCGGCATACTGTACCCCTTGATCGTCTATAGAAGATTCTGCAAACATCGATAGAGCAGCAACTCTATCGATGTTTTCTTCAGATGCGTCGGCTCCGTTGAGTTTGATATCGGGTTTCAAACTCTCGTGTTCGTGAACTTCAGGCGACGCGTCAACCAACTGGCCGTTGACGACGACGCACGTAAAACTTTGCTTCACGTGATTTACTAGTTTTGTTTTAATCTCTTTTTCTTCGTCGTCGTCTTTTTTATGATAAAAAGATTTTTTTTGCCTGCAATAAAATACATCAAAATAATACGTGGTGTTCCCTGATTCACAAATTTAAGAGGCCAACAAAAATCTTAGCATATAATGTTTGCTGTTAATCAGTTTAAGCAAAGATATTTAGTTTTTCCAGGTTAATACACTATAAATACTAATTTAGTGATTTTTAGAATCACAGATTTGATAGCTAACTTGGAACGTCGAAAAATATAGACCACCAGCAGGATGATGCAGACCACTCCAACTACTGATGTGCAGCCGAAAGCTAGAGCTATATAGAAGGAGTACAGTGAAATGTGATCTGAAAATTTAAAAAATATGTATATTAAACGTTTATAAATTTCAAAATACCTTTGATAAATTTTCCAACTGAGGAAGCAAATTTGATAGAAAAAATACAAAATCGTTTCCAGCTAATATTCGAACCCGACAACATAAAAATATCTAATACAAAAGTGTATTAAACATTAATGTTTGCTAAACTTTAACGATTTTGTAAAGTTGGTCGAATGTTGACACTCAAATACGCATATATACCGCATACTCACCGGCAAAATCCATATTTTTTTCTTCGTTCAGAAGACAATAATTTGGAGTAAAGTTTACTTATGTTTCAATTTCAAGCGTTTTATTTCTTTATCTTGGCTCTTTTGAAGTTTTTTTTAGCTCTCGTTTAGTTAACTTCCTAAAAATTATTATTATCAACATCGACTTTATACCGCCCATCAAATAAACTTCAGGGAAAATGCCCAGATCACTTAAAATAGTCTTTTTTGCCCAATTTGAATGCAACCCCGCCTTTTAGCTTGTTAGCTTCTCCTATGATTAATTATTGCTTAAAACACAACTGCATTGGACTTTTTCTTTACGTGGTTTAGAGAATTCGGTGGCAGAACTGTCATTTCATTGATGTATGAAAAAGTAGTTAAAGTAGACTGGTTGTTGCTTTAGGGACTAGAGTGATGTTTTAAATAGATCTGCAAACAATGTGAATGTCAACTAAAAAGTTGTGCTTATTAGCTTGCAAAGTAATTACAGGGTAGACTTGTGGTACTTCTAATTATGAGTTTAGCTGGCTGCTTGATAATAATGACAGCAATTACGACTTAAGATAGCAATTTGTATAAAAATAAAACTTGTAAATTTGAACATTATCAGGTTTAAAATATTAATAAAATTAACATTGAAACATTTTAGTCAAACTGTATAGTTGAAAAGACATTAAGAATTAAGACATGACTTTTGGAATTAATTGATTGTTCTTTGGTGTAACAACAACCTTTTTGAGACAACCACTGAAACAAATACAAGTAAGTCTTGCGTGCAATCTCAGAAGATGGAAGACTTTGAACTTCAAGAAGAGTCGTGTTAATGCGTTTCAATTTCTGGTCTCTAGTGACTCAGCGAAAATTAACTGCAATTTAGATCCGTATATGCAATTTACAGTAGTATTATAAAAAATGTACAAAATTATGTGCAGAATTTTATAACTGTTATGTAAAAACTTTTAATGACGTTGTTCCACTGAAGAAAAAAAAATAGCTAGACCAGCAGTTTGTCCTTGTGAACTTTGTCCTTGGTCTTGCACTCCGCTTATGTTGTTCGAAGTTCTGGTCATGTTTTCACCGTTCTAACAGGTTTTTAAAACGGTTCTGTTCAATTGTTACTGTTCTGTGCTTTTGATGCCAAAATATTAGTAAGTTTTTATTTATTTAATTACTTAAAATATTAAAATCCGAAACTTAAGTTGTTTTTTTTTATCTGTTGAAATTTGTTTTTATTAAATGTAAACCGGCTTTACAAGTTCCAGTTTGGGATTTTAAAATTATCGTTTATTCAAAAGATGTCATCCGCAAGAAGTAAAAGTACAAATTAAAAAAAAACAAACGAATAATTTTAAACTGTTGAAAATATATCTCAATTTTTGAATTCTTGTTGGAGAGTTTCCTACCGAACTGTAACCAACTTATGACTACATAGCCTTAAGACTCAACCACTAAAAGTCTCGTAAATAAGGTTATATCTCGGACTTAGCAACAAGTCTTCTTAGTTTTCCTCCTATGGCAGAAAATTCTTTCATTTTTAGATTTTGCAAATTTATTTTTAAAAAATATCGATCATTTTATCTCCGTATATTTAAATGAAAAATTTCAAAATTTAAAACAGAAAATTATTTTCAATAGCAGAATGTTATTGGACACCGGGCAACCAGGTCACCCTAACACCTGCTAATCACCTCACCTCAGCACCAAACCACGTGGTGAGTCACATGACCAAGACACCACCACCACCAACAACAACAACAACAACAAGAAAATGGCGCGCTGTATCGACTTCCGGGCACTCGTGGTGAAACAACAATCAACAATCAACAATCAACAATCAACAATCAACAATCAACAATCAACAATCAACAATCAACAATCAACAATCAACAATCAACAGCCATAAAAAAAAACGTCTGCAGTCGCCAGGCAACGAATTTGCTGTCTGCCGTCGTCGGCCAATCGACAGCCTGCCGAAGTTGTCTCAAGCACCATTCAGCTGACTCCGCACTGCCGACTCTGCTTTCCAACTTGTTGTTTTTAATACTTTTTATTACAAAAAAAAGTTTAAATATATATATGTTGACATAAATATACATTATAATTTAAAAATATTAAAAATATTCAAGTGAATGCATTTATAATTAGTTAATTTATGGATAATCCAGAAGCTAGGTTGAACAATGTATTAATAAATTGATTATTACGGTTGTGGGGTTAAAAGTGATAATATGACTACTCTGTAGTATCACTTCTGTTCTATGAAGTTTTAAATTTTTTATCCCAATAACGTTTGATGCACAACAGTACAAGGACACACTGCAGCCACAGTTCGACGTTCTATAATGACATTGCACCGATATTTTCAGATCTCTCTTTTTTCACTACTCCATTCAGTTTGAGTTCAATGATACGGAAGTACGTGTTGGCATATAGAGAAGGAAAAAAAATTGTAGTGAGAATATATGCATATATAAATACATATATATATATATATATATATATATATATATATATATATATATATATATATATATATATATGTATGTAACTATGTATGTATGTATGTATGTATGTATGTATGTATGTATGTATGTATGTATGTATGTATGTATGTATGTATGTATGTATGTATGTATGTATGTATGTATGTATGTATGTATGTATGTATATATGTATGTATGTATTTATGTATGTATGTATGTATGTATGTATGTATGTATATATGTATATATCTATATATATATATATATATATATATATATATATATATATATATATATATATATATATGTCGTGCCAATCACTCCAGAACGTTCGGAATCGATTTTTCGATTCGATTCGAATTTTAAAATAACAAAACGCACCACCCGCTCTTAGCTGTCTCCATGACAACAGATGGAGCATGTATTCCTCTCTTTTTTATTTTCTTTCTATTTTTTCTATCTTTCTCTCTTTTTTCATGTCTTTTTTGCTTCACTTTCCCTCCCTTTCTCTCTCTCTCTCTTTCTCTTTCTCATTCTTACTTTTTCTTTTTCTCTTTTTCTGCCTCTCTCTCTCTTTCTTTCTCTCTTTCCATATCTTTTTCGTTCTTTCTCTTGTCATTGAGTACAGGATGGTATCGTGAGAGCAAGTACTTACGTATATGTGATAACCTCGCTTGCGACTGTGTAGTGGACATTATCGATAAAGACAATTTAGTGATTAAGAAATTTTGGCAGAATGATGATCAATTTAAAATCAAATAAAATAAAAATAATAATAATGTATTTATTATAATAATATTTGATATGCCGTGACTTATAGTTTTTGATATAAAATTTTTTTATTAACTTCCCGACGTTTGAACTTTTAAATAGCTTTTGTTTTTAATGGTTTCATTTATAAAACGTTTGGATTTTTATATTGTTCGAAAAAGGATGGATGGATGGGTCAATAGATGGATGAACATGTGGATGGAAAGATGGATGGATGGGTCAATAGATGGATGAACATGTGGATGGAAAGATGGATGGATGGAAAGATGGATGGATGGATGGCTAGATGGATGGAAATTGGGTAGATAAACAAACATACACGTAAATATATACACGAAAATAAACGAAATCATTACAATATCAACTTCCACTGCCTAAATATGTCAAAACACTCTTCCGTCTCCACAAAAATAACAGCAACTACCACCGCAACAAGAACCACCACTACCGCGACTACCACTACTACCCCGACTACCACTACTACCACTACTACCGCGACTACCATTACTACCGCAACGACGACAGCGACGTCAGCGGCTGCTGCACGGGCGACCATCGCAGTGCATTTCACGAGACGTCGTGCTCCAATGACGAGCGCTGCCCAAGCGTGGCAAGCTCAAAAAGTCTTCTGTTTTTCTTCTTTCATGGAATTTTATTTATAAAATAAAAAAATATTTTATTTAGATGTTTTTTTAAATTTAAAAAAATTATAATTTTGTGAGTTTTTTATTGTATATGAAAATTAAACGCTATTTATTTAATAAAAACTTGTTTTTTTTTTGTAGGGATAATTTAGACCCAAGTCTTTACCCCCAGTCTAGCTAGTTTTATTTGTTTTTCACCCACTCTTAAATTATAATCAATCCCCGTTAGTTTCGCGGGGAATCCAGACTCCCTAACCCTCGATCAATTTTTTTTTTATTTTCTCCTTAAAAGCGATGGACCTCTTATAAACGTGCACGCTCCTCGCCACCGCCATCAATCAAAGTGAAAAATTTATTCCCGATTCTTATGAAATCGTGACACGTCATGGAAATTCACGGAAGCCGTGGAAATACACGGACGTGTGGAATTCACGGACTTAGATCACCAGCTTCATTTTATAATTTATTATCGAATAAATAATTATTTCAATTTTTATCTCAAATAATTTATGGGTAGAATTTAGGCATAGACTTTTACCGTCTCCTCATTGGTGTCACCTTCCCCAGTATCAGCAATCAGCAGATACCCTTTTTTAGCAGTCCTCAGCAGTTACCCCTTTTTTAGGTATTCTCTTTTTCTCTTATTTAACAACAATTTTCGTAGAATTTCATAATTAAGTTAATGAGTGCGATTGAGATTGTGGATTGAAAGTGAGATTTAGCATTAATTTTTATCGGTCGGGGATCGTCTCCGAATGGAGAAACTTGAAAGACTTTGAAAAAAATATTTATTCAATAATTTGATGTTTTAATTATTTATTTAAATTGTAAGGTTTCAATGTGGTTTTTAGTGTTATAAAATTTAAATCTAATTTATTTATTTTCATGAGTACAGGTACAACTAATTTGATCATACTAATTATACAACAAATACTGCTATACATATTAGTTAAGCAAACTTTTCAAAAGTGACCATACAAAGTATACAAATTATACAGATTGTACAATTGATGCAGCAAACATTTCACTGCTGACAAAGGATGAGTCATGACACAAGGAAAGAAAACCGGAGGGAACAGGACAAAGAAGCAAACTGAATAAAACAAAAGCGTACATAGTTATCAAGAGAGATACAAACAATAACATAGAAAGAAGTAGACAGAGAGAAAGAGAAAGAGAGAAAACAAACAAAAAGAGAGAGAAGGTAGGGAAAGGGGGATAAGGGAAAGAGAGGGAGGAAAGAAGATCCCCGTGATGGGACACGTTAATTTTACGCAAGACGAAACACATGATTTATGCTTGCGTACTGCTGATGAGCGCGCTAGACTGCGGAACGGACGCTAACTACGCAAATTGATGCGCCTGTCGATAAAGCCACTTCCGACGCGCACCTGCTTCTGAAGCCGCCGCTGAAGTCGCCACTGAAGTCGGTGTAGCCGAGGTAGTCCGTGTAGCTGCATGGACCTCGAGTTTTATCGGCTAAACATGTTGATAAATTTGAGTATTTATGACTATCTTGAAATTTTTTCAAAAACATTTGTGCTAGCTAACCGGCTGACATAAAAATAATGGAAACAGCTAGCTAACAAGATTTACAAGAACATCAAATAGTCAAGCGCTCGTTTCAGCTGGTCAAACTTTACGACTAAAAGTGTTTCGGCTATGAAATGTTTACAGTATGCGTGAACATACGTATGCAATGTGTACGTTAGTTTATATGCATATGTCTGTTCTTTTAGTTCTATGTGCATAAACACGTATATGCATAATATATAGAATATAGTATTCGTGAATGTGCAATGTGTAGGTACTAAATCAGGTTATGCATGATACACACAGTATGTATATGTGGATTTGTGGATATGCAGTATGTACAGTGTGTACAGTGTGTGTATGCAGTATGTACACTATGTACAGTGTGTGTATGAATTCACTATGTATCGTGGGCTTGCAGCATGCAAATGTACTATGCATTCAGTATGCACACGAGTGTATGCATGCAGAATGTAATTATGTATGTATGCATAGGTTTATGCATGTATAAACATTGCCATCGTCGTCGTCGTCATCGCGTCATAAAAGTCGTATTGGAAATTTATCGAGTGTAAAAACAATTTAAAGTTATGGAGCTTCGCAATTTGCTGGAGTATTTGTTGTTTATATTTAAGATTGTATTACTGTTCAATTAAACATTTTCATACAGCTAACGTGAAATCTTTTGAGAGTCGAAAAATATTCAGAAATTTATATTTGCTAAACAAATTTTCAAATAAACTTGTTACTTGGCTTTCTTCTGCAATTAATGGAACTTGTTCAACCTACTTTAGAAGATTCAAATTATTAACAGTAAAGTTATTTTCAAACTCCAGTAAAGGTCACAATTATAACAGTAGTTACAGTAAATAATAATAAAGTACAATACGGACAGACTTTTCACGGTCCGGTCCGTTTTATGGGTCAAACTTTCAGGCCCAGCCAATCTAATTTTGGCCCAGACCGGCCCGTTTTTACAGGCCAAAAATTACAATACTTGGTAAAAAAATCTCGTTTTGGCCTCCGGGCTTGACTTTAAGTCGGGTCCGTTTGAATACCCTAAAAGCCACAGTCTGGCCCGACCCTTGTAGTACTCTTGTAAATAATAATAAGAATAACAATAATACTAATAATAATCTTACTAATAATAATATTACTAATAATAATAATAAATAAGAAGAAAAAAGAAGAAAGGAAGACAGTGATGGAGTGAGAGAAAGCTTCAGAGACCATGTTTGGATTTATTGTCTCTGATTCGAGCCAGGATCAAAGTTTTATTCGCTTCATCTTGATTTGCCCGCCATAAGTTTTAAGTTGGTACCCGGAGAAGAGGATGGCCGAAGCGGTGATGGTAATGATTGTGGCGGTGATGATGATGGGGATGATGATGATGATGATGATGATGATGATGATGATGATGATGATGATGATGGTGATGGTGATGGTGATGGTGATGGTGATGGTGATGGTGATGGTGATGGTGATGGTGATGGTGATGGTGATGGTGATGGTGATGGTGATGGTGATGGTGATGGTGATGGTGATGGTGATGGTGATGGTGATGGTGATGGTGATGGTGATGGTGATGGTGATGGTGATGGTGATGGTGATGGTGATGGTGATGGTGATGGTGATGGTGATGGTGATGGTGATGCTGATGATGGTGATGATGATGGTGATGATGATGGTGATGATAATGGTGATGATGATGGTGATTAAATAGGGGCGTGGACCTTCATCGAGGTCGTGACCTTAGCGATACAGTAACAGGACTGTTAAGCAGCTCAACTCAGATGCTTAACAGTGAGATAAACATTGGAGATAGAAAGGAAAGAGAAAAGAGACAGAAAGAAAAAGAGAGAGAGAAAGATTGTGAGACATGGTCAAATAAAAAACTAGGAAAAATATATGGATGGATGAATGAATTACAAAAGGAATGAATAACTAGGAATGGTGCTAAAATCAAAGATTAATGATTTCCAGAGGTGACACAATAGCACTCTGTTAATGATCAAATAAACCAACAAAACAAACCCATAAAACAAAAAAGTAGCAAAACGAAAAACAAAACCAAACAATAAAACTAACAAAAAAATTTTAAACGCATAAAAATAAAACAAAAATTTAAAAAAAAAAAAATAAAAAAATAAAGCAAATAATGTCGAGAAAAATAACAATCCGTTTTTTTTTTGTGTTCGATACAAATATACAAATTGCTCCATTGTATCAGACAACACGAAACCGTCCGTGCCTTAGCCTTGTATGAGAAAACAGTAAAAAAATCTGTAAATAAAAATGAAAGCAACAATATAAATAACAACAAAACTATTAATAATAATAGTTATTATTATTATTGTTGTTTATATAATAAGGTTTATAATTATGTTCCGGTAATAACTTTTAAGCTAACAGCTGCGTTAACAATTAATTTAGGTTTGTTTTGGTCAAAAACATATTTAAATGTATTATGTTGTTTACGAATAAATAAATAAATAACAAATTTAATTATTTATTATATTTTTTACAAATAAATGAATAAATTTAATTACTTATGATTTTTTAACAAATAAATAAATAAATAAATAATTTGATTCTCAACCGAGTGGTTTTAAAATAATAGTTGAAATAGCATGAAATATTCAAGCGACATTTGGCAGTGTCAGTGATTTTTTTGTTCGTAAGCTTTTTCAGTAAAGTCAAAGTTCAAAGTTCATGTTTATTTTATATTTCCAGGCAGCAAAACAATCTTGTTGGTAGTTGACGCCATTGTATGATGGTCATACAAAGTTAACTAATGTAGACATACACCGTACACATTATAGAAATATGGACATGCAAATTAACCAATTATTAACATACATGTTACACAACAACGGAAATTCAAATTACACAACTGTTTTAAATTGGAAATGAAAAATCATTTTAGTCTGGTTTTAAAGTTTTCGTTTTTCTTAAATGTTTTTAGTTTTTATTGTTTAAAGTTTTGTTTCCCCTAAAAAAACAAATGGTTTCATTTTTGTTTTGTTTAAAAATTCAGTAAAATCAATTGTAGCGCGTGCATACTTAAATTACTTCTTCTATCACACTAATTAGTTTTTCTTCTTTTTTTACTGGTTTTTACTTTCTCTCTCCCTCTCTCTCTTGAGAAAATAAGAGAGACAGTTAAAAAACAGAGAGAAAGAGAAAGAGACAAAGAAAGAGAAACAGAGACAGAGAGAAACACAAACAAACACACCCACACTCCAACAGAAGGAGAAGAAAGCAAAGGCACGTAACAAGAGAGGGCGCCCGGTTAATTTGGATGCGCTCTACGTGAGCCGGTAGTAGGGCGACTGACGTGGACACGGGGCAGTCCTAATTTACGCCCGGCCATCTGGGACCGCGCGTCGGGCATCGCCGGGGGACTTTCCCGCCCGGAGAGGAAGGCTGAGACAAAGAGGAAGGCAGGAAGAGGAAAAGAGAGAAAGAAGGGCGGTCGTATATCAGTTTGAAATCCCTCTTTTGCTCTACAGGCCGGTCGGTCTGAGTTACGCTGCACTGGGTTTTGTCCGCTGCGTTTGCGTTTTCTGTTTTTTTGCGTCTTTTCATGTGTATCTGTGTCTGTGTGTGTGTGTGTTTTTGTGTGTCTGTATGTGTCGGTGAGTGTGCGTTTAGTGTGCGTTTTTATTAAGTGTTTGATGTGAGTTTGTACGTAGCTGTTGGTGTTTTTGGAAGTTGTCGACTGTTGATTTGTTTGCCAGGTTGTGTTGTTAATTTCGAATGGTTTTTGAAAGATGGGTTTTTGATGCTGTTTGATAAAAAAAATAGAAGATTTAGTCCAAGAAAAACAATGTTTCAGAAAGTCCTCCAAGGCAGATTGAGCTAGATACGTTTTTGTGGTCATTGAATAAATTGTCTCTAATTTTTGTTTAGCGTTTCAAGTCTCTTGTTATTTGGAGTTAAATGTAAACTAGATGATATACTGGCGATCTAGATAGTGTACAGGTAAACTAGATAATATACAAGTAAACTAGATGGTATACAGGTGAACCAGATAATAAACAGGTGAACTGCTAATAAACTCATGTTTGAATCAATTAATAATGTAAATAACACTCGATCAATTTCTACAAGTTGTAAATTTGAATCAGTTATTAATTTATTAAAATATTCCATTAGTTATTGATAGATTAACATTTTCCAGTAATTAATAATCGATTAATATTTGTAATAAATTTTTATTAGATAGAATAATATAAAACGACACTCCAGGATTTGTCGATTGATCGATTGACTTTAATCAATAACTTTTTTTAATATTTTTCTCTCAATTTTGCGCACATGTTGCATTAAAAAAATATTTTTTCACGTGACTATTGTTATTTAATTGTATATTTAAATTATTACTCATTTGAAATTATGTTTTGAATTATTACCAATTTAATTTTAGGTTTATAAATATTTAATCTTGTTCAAAATAATTGTTTTTTAATCAACTGCATGTTTGTCTATTCAATTTTATTTTAATTCACGTGTATTAGTTGATAATATTCTCTCAAAAATAATCATGTCATATATATTACACACAGATGTTTTTTGCATTTCTAAAGTATTTCTTAACACGTTGTAAAAAAATAAATAAAAAAGTAAAAAACAAAATAAAAATAAAAGAATAAAAACAAAACAGAAAATAGGATAAATGAAGATAGAAAGAATGAAAAAGAAAGAGACAAGTAGGTAAACGGGTTGCGCATCGTCGACTAGAAAGTTCCCAAGATGGATGACACCGAGTTATTACAATTCACTCGATGAAGCGGCCACAACGACTACTACGACTACTCGTGTCGCTACGGCTACGGCTACAGCCACAGCTACTGCTACTACAGCCATAAACACTTACAGCAAACTGCCGCTACTATAATCAGCGCCCGCAGTTAAACTGATATTAGAGCAGTAGATTTAAAACGGAAAATAACGTTTTAATTTCTTTTTTTTCATTGGAAGTTTTTGTTTCTCTTTTGAAACTTTGAACTATAATGTTTATGAGATCGCATGCTCCAATACTCTTTTTTTCTTTTTCTATCTTTTTTTTATTTCATTTTATGTCTTTGATTTTTTTAACTTTTTTCAATTTTTTAAAACACCGCAACTAATTATTTCAACATTGTTTTTTATTGTTTTTATTTTTTCTCTGTTACTCTACATATCATTGCCTAAACGTTTTTTTCTTTTAGTTCTGTCTAGTAGTTTTTCTGAGTCTCTTTCTCTCTCTCTCTATCTTGACTCCTCCTTCTTGTTGCCTCTCTCTCCTTCTCCCTTTCTCTATTTATCTTGTCCTATAGTTTTAGCTCTCAGCATCTCTCTCTCTCTTCTGTTGGAAAGAGATGTTACTATACAAAAGATATGGCATGCTTCCTTCCATACTTTCTCTATTTTTATAAAGAACTCGCACTGAGATTCGAAAAACGATTCGGTTTTGAATTTTAACTTTCTTCTTTGTAAGTGTTGTTTGAGAGAAACAAATTTAAAAAACCAAAAAACACGTAAAACATTTTTAAATATTAAAAATAATTAAAAATTGTATTATTCATTGTAAGTTTATAAAATGCAAGAAGCGCTTTTTAAACAGTTTTTTTCCAGAAATACGTTTTAGAAAAGCTCGTCTGTTAACTTTGACACCTATCCTTGAGCCACGTACACACATTCACACATACATACAATCGCACACACACACACAAACACACACAATCTAATATCCTCTACAAGTTTCTCTTTCCTAGTAGTTTTCTTAGATGTGAAAGTAGAGCGTGCCGGATGATCGTGCTGGAGAAAGAAAGTCATGGAAAAAAGGAGAAAAAAATAATAATAATAATAGCTTTGACGTGGCATGAGTGTCATTCACTTAAACGGTTTTCTATTCAAATATTCCATGTGCCGGTTGTTGTAGAAAAAAATTAAATAAATTTTAATTTCATCTTTTATCGTTGAATGATCAATAAAAAAATTTAAACATTTCTGTGTATATATAGATCCCGGTAAATGTTTAATTAATGTTAAAACCTGTAAAGAGAAATGAAATTAAAAACTGCGTTGCATCTGTTGGTTAGTATTTGCCGCTGCTTGCAATGTCGTTGCTTGTTTATAGCTGTTGCTGTAGCTTCTACTGCTGCTGTTTCTGGGGCTGTTCTTAACTACCAATCAAGTTCTGCGACAGGTGAGTTGCTTAAAAACTTTTTGATTAATTAATTAGAGATGTTACTCTTAGCAGGTGTGTGAAAATAATTAAAAACGGTTTTTAAAACCTGTCTACGTGATTTTTAATTACTTTTATTTGTTTTAATGGCTATTTATTGTTGGTAGAAAATTATTTGATGACGATGATGGTGTTAATAAAAACAATAATGACAATAATGTATAGGATAATAACTATGAAGATGATGATGATGGTGATGGTGATTATGATGATGATGATGATGATGATGATGATGATGATGATGATGATGATGATGATGATGATGATGATGATGATGATGATGATGATGATGATGATGATGATGATGATGATGATGATGATGATGATGATGATGATGACGACGATGACGATGACGATGACGATGACGATGACGATGACGATAACGATGACGACGACGACGACGACGACGACGATGACGATGATGATGACGATGATGATGATGATGCACATCAACGCGGCTGGCCCTCTTATGAGCTATGTAAACACGGCAAGGATTCATATCGTAAACTTTCGAGCATTCGTCGTTACGACCTTTTTATCGAGTTAATTATCTTCGTGTTCTTTTTTTTAATTATTTTAGTTATATTAAAAAACTTTGTTTATAAAAATTACAAAACTAAACATTTGTAAATTTATGTATCTGAATTATTTATCTGCCTAATGCAAACAATAACTTTAAAAAATCAGTATTTTAAATTTAAAAACCTGAAAAATCTATTTCAATTATCTTATAGTTTTTTTCCAGTTTTGTTTTTAGTTTAAAAAAATTTAATTAAATGATATAGAATTAAATGTCAAATGCGTCCATATTTGAAACGCCCTGCAGTCCTAAAAACAAATAAGAGTATTCGTTGCAGATGTACCAAAAAATACAGGAGAAATAAATATATTCACAACATTTATGATATAATAAAAAAAATTAATTGTAAAATTAATAAGAAAATTTCAATTTTCCAAGATATGGGTAGGGTGGCCCTTAGCGTCCCTTATCGACCACGTTTGTTGTCACCTCATGATTTCACACACACCCCCACCTCCCCTACTGACGCAACAACTAAACCCATCTAGGACACCTCAAAAACTTTTCAAAATCCCCAAACACTGATTAAATTCGAACAGACCAATTGTTGCAAACCTGGCTTGACCCCTGGGTTAATGAGATCAGGACACTTGTCAGCAGCTGATTGGTTGCCGAATAGCCTCACCTGAATTTAAAACACCCTGACCTATTTTATCCCTAACCTCTCTCTTCTTTAACGCATCACTTTATTTTTTCTTATTTCTATTTTTACACGTTTTTATTATTTTATTTTTCTTTTTTTTATTTCTTTTTTTCATTTGCTCTTGTGCCCTAACCGGATCTGAAGTTATATCATCCGGACGAGCTGGGCATGCGCGAAGACTTTGTCAGAGGAAGAGAGAGAGAAAAAAAGAAAAAAAAAAGAAAAAAAAAAAGTAAGAAAAAAATAAAGGAAGCAAGAAAAAATAAACATTTTAAAAATTAATGAAAAATAAAATAAGAAGTGCCACAGAGAAAAAAAATAATATTTAATTCAATTGAAATTAATTAAAAAAACTCTTCGATTTTCTTATTAAAAATACAATGAAAACTAAAAAACAGAAACAAAAAATAAAAAAAAATATATAAAAAAATTATAAACACAACCATTTTTTTCTATTATACAACGTCTGTTCTACGCATTTTCATAAATTTGCTTTTTTATTATTAGATTGCTTGCATTTTGTGATGTTTGTGTTTCAACTCATGTGCAAGTGAATTATTTATTATCAAATGTAAAGTTAAGCATTTGAACAATTTGAAAAATTAAATAATCAAAAACAAGTCGATAAATTAGCCAAAAAATGACTTTTCTACTTCTTAATGGAGTAAAAAATTATAGTTGATTAAAAACTAAAAACAATAAAAATAAAAAAAATTATTATAAAACATTATGATTTAGTGGAAAGAACAATAAATAATACTCAGTTTTTTTTAATTTGTTGTTTTTTTTTAACCTGGCAAACTTTTTATTTTTCTACTCTTTTACCAGTGACCCCCCTTTTAACAAACTTTCTCTTCCACCACCAACTACACATATTTCTTTCTTTCTCTTCCACTTCTCTCTTTCTCTTTCTCTTTTTCTTTCTTTTTCTCTTTCTCTTTCTCTTTCTCTTTCTCTTTTTTTTCTCTTTCTCTTTTTTTTCTCTTTCTCTTTCTCTTTCTCTTTCTCTTTCTCTTTCTCTTTCTCTTTCTCTTTCTCTTTCTATTTCTATTTCTTTTTCTTTTTTTCTTTCTCTCTTTCTCTCTTCTCTCTCTCTCCTCCACTCTCTTTTTTCACTTTCTTTCCATCCTCCTACCACGTCTCCACCCTGTTTAGCAGCTTGAACACGAACTTCATCATCCGTGCTGCATGAACACTGTTAAATCCCCACCTATGCTTTATGAACTTCTAAAATCTCGGTGATTTAACTTATTTTCTTACTTTATTCTTTTATTTTATTTTCATTTTTTAAATTCTAAAAATATTAAAAATACTAATAACATGAAAACCAGTAAAATGTTTATTTTTTCTTTTTATACATCATTTGATTTTATTTAATTTCTTGTTATTTACATACAATTTTTTTTGTTTTCAAATTTTACAGCTATAACAATTTAAAGTTTGCTACACACCATGACTAAATTAAAAAAAAATTATTCTTATATTAAAACAAACAAATCAATAAACAACATAAAGTAAATAACATAAAATTAAATCGACTAAAAAAATAAACAGCTGATAACATGCAGCTGATTATAACGAATTTTCATCGAACAGAAAATCCTTGGCGAAACCCATGATATACCGACACTACGTTTGTTTATGCTATATGATCCTCACTTTATTTCTATCTCTTTTTTTCTTTTTTTTCTCTCTTTCTTTTTCTTACTTTATCTCTCTATTATTTATTTTTCCTCTTCTTTTTTTCTATTTATTTTTCTCTCTCTTTCTTTGTTTTTACTCTTTTTGCTTACTCTTCTATTTTTTTTATCTAATTTTTTTGTTTTATTTGTTTTATATATTTATTAATCTCTTTCTTTCTCTTTCTATTAAGTTTTTTTCTCTCGTTCTAAACGTTCAACATCTTTTTCTTTTCTTCTTCTTCTCCTCCTTCCTCTTCTTTCTCTCACATTTAAAAAATCCACGAACCTCCCATTCCGGTCACGTGAGCAGATAACCGGATTGCCGCCGGATGGTGTTACTAATCTCCGCAGGAATAGGGCTGGGCAATTTTTTTGGCGCGCACTCGGGGTAGGTGAGAAATAGAGAAATTAAAGAGGAAATCACTTAGAGAGGGAAGAAATAGAAAAAGAGAGATAGAGAAAGTTAAAAGACAAGCAATTAAAATTGATGATGATGATGATGATGATGATGATGATGATGATGATGATGATGATGATGATGATGATGATGATGATGATGATGATGATGATGATGGTGGTGGTGGTGGTGGTGGTGGTGGTCGTGGTGGTGGTGGTGGTGGTGGTGGTGGTGGTGGTGGTGGTGGTGGTGGTGGTGGTGACTATGTCGACGGCAATAATGATCTCTACAAACAAATATCCTGCTGTGTTGAAAATACAAAAAAAATTTTTTAGAAAAAATCAAATTGAAGAAAATGACTCCGACGAATGACACCAAATTGAGCGACGCCATCATGTCTCCGCTCATCTCTTTCTCTTCCTCCTCTTCTTCTTCTTCCTCCTCCTCTGTGTGACTTATTATTCTATGCTCGTCAGGCATTCTTTGGTCGCGCCGCCCCATTATATTATGATTAACAAGAGAGCACGGCCAGCCGGGCTGAAAATTTTGCTAAAGAAAAAAAAATAATCTTTTTGGCTTTATATACTATTATTCTTACCCTCTCTTTTTATCTCTCTTCTTTCTCTCTTCTCTCTCTCTCTCTTTCTCTCTCTTTCGCTCTTTCTCTATTTTTTTTCTCTAGTTCTCTGTCTCTCTCTCTATTTCTTTTTTTTTTAACTTTATATTTTTTTTTAATATTTTAAGCTACAAAGGGTGCCGGCGGTTCGGGCAGTCTGCGGGTGACCTACGGGATATCTAGCGGGGGTCGTATAAGCCCGATGGATGAGCGGATTTCTACCGAGGCAGATAAGCGAATTGAGACGTAGAAACAAAAAATAATCTGTAGATGGTTTACTATCGGGCGTGAAAAATGACTGAGAATGAGAATAGCCAAGTAGACATAATAATAATAATAACAATTTATTAATAGGTCGGTAAGTGGGTTCAAGTGGGTTCAAGAACAAATTAAGGTCAGCTGCCCTCAGAAAAGGTGCAGGGCCGATTGACTGATACTTCTACAGACGACTGTTTAGATGGGGGGGGAATGCGGACAGACGGACGGACGGGTGGATGGATGAGTGGAGGGTTGATGGACAGACGGTGGGATCAGAATAAATAGCCGGATGACATGGAGAAATATTTGTTCTCCTTAATGATATCGTTTGATCTCATCATTTGAACGCCATGCTTTATTTTATGATATTTCAACCGTTTGGGGATTTCCCCGTTACAGCGCATGCCTATCGCTTTGTTTGTTTGTTTGTTTTGCTGGAGTGTGCCTGAATGCGTCCTTGTGCTGTTTCGTATTTCCCCGTATGTTTGCTTGTGCTTTTTGTGTCTGTCTGATGGAATCACAAGTCATTATCTTGACTTTTTCTTTCAATAACCGCCTATCGTATGGTCGCGCAGTGTCTCCCTGTCAATTTCTGAAATAAACTCCTCTTTATAACTCAGAAAAACATAAAAAAAAAGATTATGAAAAAATAAATCAAGGAAAGATGACATCGTGCGGAGAAAATACATACACACATACGAAGAAAACGAGAGAGAAATAGACAAAGATAGAAAGAAAGGGAGAGAGAGATAGACAAAGAGATAAAAGAAATAGATTGGAGAGGCAAGACAGATGAGAAGAAATCGACAAAGACAATAGAGAATATTAAAAAAAAGTATGGAAAGCTTTATTCGTGTCTCTGTCATCAATCAATCGTTTGTCCCATATCTGATGCTTGACGTATAAACTTCGCTGTCTCTCTCTCTTTCTTTTTTTCTTTCTTTCTTTTTCTTTCTATTTTTTGTTGTTGCTTTTTTTTGTTTTTTTTCTATTTTGTCTTGCCTATTTCCTTCATTTTGTTTTTATTTTTATCTTATTTTTCTTCTTTTTATTCTTTACTTTTAGTTTTCTCTTTTATTCCTAGTTTTTAGTTGGTTCTGTTTTATTGATTATTTTACCTATCTAATTATAGCATTAACCTACAGTAATTGATTATTTTACCTATCTAATTATAGCATTAACCTACAGTAATTGATTATTTTACCTATCTAATTATAGCATTAACCTACAGTAATTGATTATTTTACCTATCTAATTATAGCATTAACCTACAGTAATTGATTATTTTACCTATCTAATTATAGCATTAACCTACAGTAATTGATTATTTTACCTATCTAATTATAACATTAACCTACAGTAATTGTAAAACTTGTAAGTCAGACTGCTAGAAAAAGCAACAGGAAATTTTTTTATAGCAACCGTTTGATATTAGTATAAAATATTTATTAGGTACACTAGCAGCGTATTAATATTCACCGTTTATAACAATAGTATAATGTGTTGTACAGAGTGTACAAGTTAGGTATTTACTTAGACAATGCAAAATAATTTTTATTTTTCTGTCATATTTTAAGTATTCCTGCTTATGAAAGTTGCCTTAAAGCATTAATACCAACACTGCACCATTAATGCCAAATGTGTATTAGTATTACAAATTAGTATAATACCAATACAAATTAATGTATGACTAATACAAATTAGCGTAATACTAACTCTTAAATAGTATTCTCAAAACAAATGCAAATACATAGCATAATATCGATACCAACCGTGGCAGAATTACTTGAAGTACAAACTGTAATGGCGGTATCTTCAGGCTGGAATGACGCCAAAGACTCATGTCAAGCAATTCTTTTTTCTCCCTCGGTCATTCCCCTTTTGCAAACGGTGGAGGTAATAATAGAAATACAATCTCTCTTGTTCTTTTTCTTGTTTTATCACACGCGTTTTTCTCTTCTTCTATTTCTATTTTTCTTCAACGGCATTCATAGACGCCAGAAAACGGCACAAAACCGTTCTTTACTCTATCCTATCTGTTGCCCCGGGCGTCAAATGAAAGACCATAAAGTAGGGGCCGTGTCTGCCCGACCGTGGTCCGTTGGCCGGCTGGATGGCAGAGACGCCCCCTCCCCGTATCCTAATAATTACGCCACGGCTCTCCGATTAACGGCCCTATGAGAAAGAAAAAAAAGAAAAATTGTTGTATTTATTCCTGGGTGTCGTGGCGTCTGTCTGTGTGTCGGTCTGTTTGTCTTCGTCTGTCTGGCCTTTTGAAAGTTTGTGTTTGTTTGTATGTCCTTACGCATGTCCCTGTCCGGTTGTGTATGTCTAGATGTGCTTAAGTCTGCTCGAATTGGTCTTTACCTTCTTCTTTTTGTCCCGACTGAGAAGCTAAGCTATCATTTATGTTCTTCTTAAGGTTTTTAAATCTTGTTTTGTCTTTCTTAACTATTGTGTTTCTTGAAGTGTTTTTTTTTTTAATTGTATTAATTACTAGTTTGCTAGCTGCTCATTTTTGTTAGTTTATAATATAATATAACAAATGAATACATATTTATACAATAAAATTTTTTTAGTTTTATTAAACATTTTTTGCCATTTGTATTCCTCATATCTATACACAGTATAGTATTACTATATTTTTGTCATATAAATATATATATTATAAATGGGCATATATATAAATAATATATATACATATATATATATATATATATATATATATATATATATATAGTCATATATATATATATATATATATATATATATATATATATATATATATATATATATATATATCAAATAATGGCTGCTGTATAGTTAATATGTTACGGCATAGGTAATTTATTTCTCCACCAAATACATCCCAAGAGGGCAATCTGGAATCGAAGTACGCCATAAAATCGTCTGTAAGTTCAGTTAGCAGCTAAAGTAGTCGAGCTTTTCCAGATCTATTCAGAATTTAACTATTTTTTGGTTCCTCCATTTGATCATTCAATGATTTTAAATAATTTTTTTTTATATCTCACATGAAAAATGCATCATCAAAATAAACAAATTAATTTTTTTATTAATAATAATTACTGTTTATTATTTTTATTATCACGCTTAGTTTTTTCGATTAAAAGCAATTTTCTGAAAATTAACAACATTTGCGACAATTCAACGCGTTCATCATTCACCACTATTATATTATTAATTAACAACTATTAATTATATCAAATTTTAATATTTTCTATTATTTTTACACAAATCGTATTAAATTTACCTAATAATATTTAAGAATTACGACTCTGAATGGGAAAAGGAAAAACGGAGAAAGAGAAAGAAAGAAAAAGAAGAGAGAGAAAGGGGATGTCGGCATGCTTGAAATTTAATTCTACCCCATCGTAAAGTTTCAGTAATGGACGCACCGCCCTAAATGCTCCATCCTTTTTTTCTCTATTTTCTTTTCATCCTTTCGTATATTTTTTTTTGTTTTCTTTTTTTTTCAATAACTTTTTCAATTTTTTTTCAGTTCAGAATTTTTTTGTCGTTTAATTTTTACAGTTATTTGCATTCGTGTGTGATTTATTTTTTCAGATGGTACATTACACACTTTTACTTAACTTGACTTCTCTGTCTGTCTATCTGTCTGTCTATCTGTCTGTCTGTCGTCAAATTTTGCAATCGATTTTAAATTAACTTCCCGATGAGCTAGAGACTTCAAAATTTTAAACATACCTCCGAACTAATTAATAATCTATGCTATCAAATTTTCGGATCGATTGGACAAAATTTAATGAATAAATATTTGTGATTTTTTCGTCGAACTATTTATTGTCAATGCTAATATGCTCGTTGTTTATGTAACAGAATGTGGCATACACAATCGATTATATAAAAGTGTGTTTTTAAAAACTTTGTTTTTTGATTCACTTGTTTTGTTTTTTGATTGCGTTTTCTTTTTCAACTAATTTTTTTTGCCTCGATTTTTTTATATTTTTCTTCGTCAAAATTATAAAGCAGAAAATAAAGTCAAAAAGAGAGAAAAGAGAGAAAAAAGAGAGGGGAAGACATGATAATTGAACGACACTACTCTTCCTATCTCGATGACAAAATCGCTCAAGGCTTGCAAGAAGTTTTATTTCTTAGATATTTAAAACAAACAGAATGCTTGTTTTTTATTTTTTTTTATTTTGAGTTTTTTACGGGTTTTTTTCGGGAAAACCATTAGTAGGATATTTAATGCCCTTACTTTTGTTCAGCTGCTTCCTATATAGCCGTAGGCTATTTGGAAATGGCAGTGCTGACGGTGGAGATGGTGATGATGGCGGCGAAGTGGGAGTCGAAGAAGACGATAGAGAAGAGAATGAACATGAAAATAAATATGAAAAAAAATATATGAATGAAATTGATGATGATGATGATGATGATGATGATGATGATGATGATGATGATGATGATGATGATGATGATAGTGATGATGATGATGATGATGATGATGATGGTGATGATGATGATGGTGATGATGATGATGATGATGATGATGATGATGATGATGATGATGATGATGATGGTGATGATGATGATGGTGATGATGATGATGATGATGATGATGATGATGATGATGACGATGACGACGACGATGCTTGATTTAATTCATTTTTTTCCATCTTTTTCTTTCTCTTTTTCTTGTTTTTTTCGCGCGTGCATCCGTATCGAATGACGCTCACTCTAATGAAGACCGGAAATCGAGAAGTCACGTGTACAAGACGAGCCTGTTACCGGAAGTCAATCAGGATGCTGGAAATTGAACATTCTCTTATTTTCATCCAATCGCTGATCTACCTACTTCTGAATGTACACTCGAATGGAACGTGTTAATTATTTACAAAACTTTTAAAAATGGTTCTTTGGAAAGAAAAAAATTCAATTCAATTTTATAAATTAAAAATTTTTAAACTTGAATAATATTGAACTAATTTATAATGATAATAAAATTTTGCTGCAAATAAAAAACATTTGAAAAAACAAAAAAATACACAATAAAAAAATAAAAGTTTACAAAATAGCAAAAAATAGATTTTGTTTACCATCAAAAACGGAGACAAATGAATGATCTAAAATTGTTGTAGTGGAAATGAGTTAAATGTAATGACATGTTGGCTGATAGATGGGGACTATTCAGACGGATTGAAGTAGCATCTAAATAATTCTAACCGTTATTAACGTCATTTGTATTTTCTTTGGAGAGGTAGGAACGTGTGGAAGAGATCAAATTCAATAACGTAGGTTGTTTGGAAGAGAGAAAGAAAATAGAATGAAAAAAATGGAAAGAAAAAGAGAGACAAAAAAAAAATAAAAAATAAAAAAAGAGGCAGAGAAAGTGAGAAAAAGAGAGAAAGAAAAAAAGAAAAAAAAAGAAAAAAAGAAAAAGAGTTAGAAAAAAAGAAGAAATGACAAAAAAATACTACAAGAGCCATCACTTCTGATGAATTAAAAAACCCCAGTATACTACTGCTCGGTATAGATGTTCTCCTATGATAGCCATCTAAAAAAATACAAATCCACATTGGCGTTAATTGGAGCCTCGAGGTATGACTAATAGGCAAATGATCTGCTGATTTTACACACATAACACTTTTTTCATTTATATATTTGTTATTGTTTTTTTATTAATTATTGTTTTGTTTGCGTTTTGTTTAAGATTTTTTTTATTTTGTTTTAAGTTATTAAAATTAAACATTTTTTATTGACAATTATTTTATTGTTTATGTCTGCTGGCTCGTTAAAATTTTAAATTCAGTTTAATATAAGTGAACAGCTGCGAATAATCATGCGGTCAGAAATGACTAAAAAGTTATCAAGTACTATGCAGTCGTAAAACTTTATTCATTCATAAAACTGTAAACAGTATTTTTTTCTAGCTATGAAGTCCTGAGTAATTATGCATACTTAATTTACTTTATGGCTTTAATTAAATTTTGAATTAAAAATTAATATCATTAAAAGTTGCATATAATTATATATACGAATATATAATAAATAAGTAAGACTTAAGAGCTATCAATCAAAATCAAAACTTTCTATTTAAAAAAAACATATTTTCCCGGCATTGTACGAGTTAATTAACGACGGCTTCTAATTGAACCTAGTACCACTCGAAAAAACACTAGATGGACTTGTTATGAATAATCAAAGGCTAATTAAAGGCTGACACCTGGATCGCTTCCCATGCCCTGAGGGGGCTGAAGCTGAAGCTAGCGTCGCTGCGATCGCTCACCTGCGAACGCTATCGCTACCGTGTAGTTTTTTCACCCTTGTAAAGTTTTTAAAGGTTAAAAACTTTTTTTATTTTCTCACCTGTAAATAAATCTTTATTTATTTTATGTTTATGACATAAAGATTTTGTTTTATTTACAAATAATTGACTGACTGGCTGACTGACTAACTGACTAACTGACTGACTGACTGACTGACTGACTGACCGACTGACTAACTGACTGACTAACTGACCAGCATACTGACAGACTTTTATCAAGGGAATCTTGGCTTGTATAAAACTTCTGTCAAATAAACTATTATTCATAATGCTATTCATATTTTTATCGATAACTCTACTACCTATGCCACCGCCACCACCACCGCCGCCACCACCGCCGCCGCCACAACTGCAATCACTACTACAACCACCTCCACTCCACCACCACCATCAAACTTTAAATTTCCTCCTCTGCTCTTCCGTGCTATTAAGTCACGTTTCCGGCATAGGGATGCACATCGTTTGCGCTGGAGATATGACGCGGCGATGACGGCCGAACGCCCCCCAATCTAATGAACGGTCTCTATGTTGTGTACCGCGTGGAGAAACTGGACGAAATGAGATGAGATGTTTAAAATGAAACAATTGAAAAGATTGTCATTTATTTATTTTTTGTTATTGATTTTCTTTTTGGAGTTTTTTCTTTGGTATTGTTTGTTATTTAAAATCAAAACGTCTGAGTGGCATTCATCTTTGACGGTGTTTCATTGATTTGTTTAAAATTTAAAATTATTTCGCGTTTTTCATTGTTTTATATTTTAAATTTTAATAATTAATTATTTAATTTATTTTTCATTATTATCTTTCACTGCATTTAATTTTAATCGCAATTTATTCTTATTTTTCATTTAATTTCTCTTTTTTTTCAACTACAATTAATCACAGGACAGAATGAAGCAAACGGACCATCCTTTTTCATCAGGCAAAACTCCAATTCAACAACGTCAACATCAACAACTTCAACAACAACAACAACAAAAACGTCAACACCAACAATTTCAACAACAGCATCGTCAACATCTACAACGACGTCATCAACAACACTTTCAACGCCCCGTCAACAAAATGTCAAAACAATAATATTTCGCAACATTTCTGACTACAATTTGGAAACGTTTTTTTCTTCATCGTCGGTTGTCAACAACAATTTCAATCAACATCGTTCAAAGCGACATCTGACAGCTGACCACCGGCGACAGCTGCTAACGCGGCAGCTGACGCTAACGCCGCTAGGACGCCAGCCGCCAGAGCGTCAGGTGCAGCGCCAGCCACCGCAAGAGCGTCTCTTGGCAGGTATGTTATCACGAGACGAGCTCATCACGAAGGAACTGGGCCAGACAGCCGATTTGACCTGCGAATTCAACCTGGATAATTATTACGCTTTCGACAATCCCGTCATTTGGCTGAAGTCCCAGCTAGCCGACGGCCCGCTGAAAATCAACTCGATGTCCGTCGTCGAAGAGCCGTTTGCGGCTACCAAGCGGATTCATCTCAGCTGGCACAGACAGCCGCCGAGGTACTGGCTCACTCTGACCATAAAGGGTTAGCCGATAAATCTAACTTTCAGTAGTTTGGATAAGTAAACATTGATTTCATTGGTCATAAGACAAAAGGAACTTTGACTTCCCTTGTTCTTTTAACCCTACACACACAAACACACACACAACTTCCACCCACCCCCTCTTTTCAGTGTTTGTTTTGCGGCTTCTCCTACCCCATCCGTCTCAGAGACAGTGTCCATCAGTTTAAACATCGGCGGCCCTATAAATCTGCTCCTTGCAGTCTCGAGTACGTGTTTCAGAAATAGATACATAACATCGGGAGCCTGGTTTTTTTTATGGCCGTGTAAAATACCGGGAAAACTCAGCCGAATTGAATTACGACAAGTGAAATTTAAAGGAGATTTTTTCTTTCTTTCTTAATTTTTAAACTTGTTTTCTTCTTTGTTTTTCTGACTTTAATGTAGTTATTCCTGATTTTTTTAATTTTAAATTGTTATAATATATTTTATTTTACTTTATTTTATTTTATTTTATTTTATTTTAAGAATTTGTTTATGTTCAATTTTATTGTCACTTTGTTAAAGCTAACCTTTCTCTCTAATTTGTCGTATGACATCTTTCCTACGTTTTCTTTTAATTTCATAACTCTAGTTTTTTTCTTCTTATAAAACTTAACTTTATTTTCATTTCTATGTGACAAAAAAAATAAAAATAAAAGTAAACAATAAAACTGGAGAGGAGAACAGGAGAGAGGAGAAAGAAAGAGATAAAAAAGGGAAAAGAGAGAAAATAAAAAAAAGAGATGAAGATAGAGAAGAGAGAGGAGAAGGAAAGAGATAAAGAGGGAAAAGAGAAAGCCAATACAATAATTATTTTTCTGAGAGGCACTCTTGTGCAAGTACGCATGTGTGAGAGTCTACTTTTGTCTTTCATTTCTTTCCTCACTTGTTTGCCTGCTATATCATTATTATTATTATTATTATTATTATTTTTATTATTATTATTATTATTATTATTATTATTATTATTATTATTATTATTATTATTATTATTATTATTATTATTATTATTATTATTATTATTATTATTATTATTATTATTATTATTATTATTATTATTATTATTATTATTATTATTATTATTAGTAGTAGTAGTAGTAGTAGTAGTAGTAGTAGTAGTAGTAGTAGTAGTAGTAGTACGTTTGTTATTTATTTAGTTTTCGTTTATTTTCTTTCTTCGGTTGTTTCTGCACTGATACGACAAGTGGAAAAAATCGAATATGACAAAAAATATCAAAAGTTCAAGGTCATGATTAAATTATTATAATTATTATTTTATAATTGATATAATTTATATAAATTATTCAGGGATGTAGGAATACAGTGTATGTATATATATAGACGATATGCAAACAAGCATTCTCATCCACATGTATCTATGTACACTTCTCTATGCTATGCAACTGTCGATGCAACTTTTACATCCGCATTGGAGCATATCTTTTTCTCATTACTCTTTCTTTTGTAGTTGTCTGTTTCATCATTTCTCCTTCTTTTTCTCTTTCTTTCTATTTTATCTACTTTTCTCTGTTTTTCTGTCTTTCTTTCTCTTTCTCTCTCTATCTGTGACTATCTTTTTTTCTGTTACTGTTTCTTTTTCCAATTTCTGTCTCTCGTTATGGTTTAAAAAAAAACGTTTTTCTTTATTTTTTCCTGATTTTTTCCATTTTTATTTTGTTGTTTAAAAGAGCACTGACATTACACCACTTAAAATGTCAGTTAGCTACCATCGTTATTATAATTTCTGTTTTGTTTTTTCTTCTTTTTCTGTATTTTTATGGGTGGCTTTACATGTTTGTACATGTATTTGTCACTTTCTCTCTCTCTCTCTCTCTCTCTCATCAATTTATTGCAAATTTTAAAACCAGAAAGAGAAAAAAGGGCTCAGTAAAAATATTCCATGAGCCCTTTTTAAAACTCTTCAACCATTGATCAAGTGCGCACGACAGACGGATTCAAACTCCGTAATCTCTGGGCTATAAAGAAGATCATATGCCTGGATCTGGCTACTCAATACCTCCAAGCTTTCAAAAACGTCAATGCATGTAAGTTGAAATAGGTACGCTAGTATTCTTCAGCTCCATCCATTTTGTCCTTTGCTGTCAAGAGTTTTTTTTTAATTAGTTTTTTTTCTTAGTTTTTTTTCTATTGTTTGTGCTTGGGTCAATTTCATTTTTAATTTCAACTTTTTTTCCACTTTTTTTTCTCTACCTCGTATTTCCTTTTATCTCTTCTTTTCTCTCTCTCTCTCTCTCTCTCTCTCTCTCTCTCTCTCTTTCTCTCTCTCTCTCTTTCTTTCTTTCTTTCTTTCTCTCTCTCTTCCTTCCTCTCACTCTCTTTCTCTCTCTTTCTTTCTCTCTGTTAAATATTACATTTCCACACCCAGAAAGAAAACACCCCAAACTCTTTCTTAACAAAAACTACAAATCACACCTAACGATTGCATCAATCACTTATAAAACGACTACCTACCATGCATCCGCCCCCCGGTCACCCGCCCCGAACGCTAGCGGGCTGGCCATGGCCACGAAGTAACGCGTTCGGCAGGCGCAACACGGCTCTATTGTGGCTCAAGAAAAATGGGGCCCCGGGTAGATGAGAATGTATTCATTGTTGCGCGCGTCAGATTTGAGAGTAATTTATAACCTTCTAATGTTGTCATACATCAAGACTTTCTGTCGGCTAACTTTGATTTTTATTCATCAACGTCATCAGCGAACCTGCACAATTACATTATTTTGTTTATAATTATAAAAAATGCTGTTAATCTCGCGACCACCCAAGAAAAGAAGTTGTTGTTGTTGCTTCTGCTGCTGGTGCTGCATGGCTAGAAAGAGCTTGAACGTTTCTAACTTTTCCACTGGCAAAAACAAGGCTTTTCTGCAGTTACATTGATGCCATTATTTTGTTGTTCTCCAGATTTAACAATTGAAGATAGCGGAAACTACACGTGCGAGGTCAGAGGTAAAAGGTCAAGCGTCATCATGGCTGTGGTCAAGAAGCTGGTAGTTCGAGGTTCGAGATGGATGATGGGTCTTGTTATTTGAATTTTAATTGATATATTTAAACCAATTATAGACTGATATTTATAATCATTATTCGTTCGAGTTTTTTTTTTGCGTATTTCCTCTTTCGATTCATGTTTGACTAAACGGTCAAAATTGAATATTAATGCTATTATAATATAAATACATCAGATTAACGGTCGCTTTGCCGAGTGTCAGCAATTTTACAAACACAATTCTTTAGATCCGGTCAGAAAAATCACGCTAGCCATCAGGTTCACACCTACAGTGGTTTTGCCTGTCAAAGAGGAAACCAGTAGTATCAATGACCGTTTGATTCGTTCGAATGAAGTTTACGACTACGGGGGCCCGTTCGACGGGGGGCTACTCGGGGACGACCAGTCGAGAGTTTCAGAGGGGTACACGGTGGTCGTAACCTCCGTTCTCGACCCGGCGGAGGACGACCACGGGGGGCACGTCGCCTACGGAGAGACGAACCGCTTTAAAGTGTCGCAGTCGACCTACCTTCAAATACTCGAAAACAGAAACAGCGAAATTGCAGACACGCTGCTCGAAGAAAGTTCAAAATTCAAAGAAGATCACGCCGCTGATAAAAAAGGTCTCAGGACAAGGGAGGATCTGATCCGCCATAACTACGGTAGGGCAAAGAACGCAGCTTCGGAAACTGACAGAAACAAACTCGAGATGAAGGACCACTTGGGCAGGCACGTCTGGTTAGACTTTGGAAGCTCCACGTCCTTCGAGTGCCTGATCTTTGGCGGATATCCCCAGCCGACCGTTGAAGTCTTTCTAGGCAGTCGCAACCTCACCTCCATCTTCGACACTTCCTCGAGCCTTCGCCTCCTCGGCAATCAGACAGGCTTTAAGAGGCTCGATCTCGAGACAACGCTTAAGCCTCGAAACGTTATCTCCCTTTCTCATCAGGACCACGGGCAAGACTTCAGCTGCGCGGCTCGCTCCTCGCCAGCGTCTCCGGCTCTTACGGCGAGACTGAAACTCCAAGTCAATCGTGAGCCGATTTGAAATGTTTTAAATTGATTTATTGCAGTATTTAGTATTTTCTAATGGGCCAGCACTGTTTGGCACCTTAAAAAGAACAAAATTCAATAAAATATTAACTCAATAAAAAATAAATTAAAAACTTTTTAAAAACTAGTCTTATGATAAGACTAGGGTGCTTGCTAAGTTATACAGATCTGTTCATTAAATTCAAACTGAGCACCCTAGTCTTATCATAAGACTAGTTTTTAAAAAGTTTTTTTATTTATTTTTATTTTTTTCTTTTAGTCTTTACACTTTCTTAATTATCTTCACAATCATCCGACACTCACTATAAATCGCGCATTAAATTTTCAAATTACTTAAAAACGAAGAATCATACGCATAGAAGCTTCAAAGTACCTAAGCTTTAGCTACAGCCTACACAAAATCAACTTTTGATTTGAAAAAAAAAATTTTTTTTAACTTTCTACTTTTTAATGTCACCCATCAAACAGACAAGCCCGTCGTCAGCTGTTTGCCTCAAGCCGCCCGCCTGGACGAGCAGTTTTGCCTACGATGTGACGTAACATCGAGACCAGCCCCGTCGACCATCTACTGGACGATGGGGGCCCACCCCGTTACTGCGGAGACGAAAAACTACGGCTACTATAGTTCAGTCAGGGTTGGCCGACGCAGAAGTTTTTTTTTTATATTTGATGGGGGATATTTATTTAATGTATATATTTTGAAGTTATAAAAGCTCTAGTGCTTTGCTTTTATCGATGGTGAGTCATTTCAATCGATAAGTTCGTATGAATGTGGTTTCGAACCCGTAAGTGGCGCAACTAAAAATCAACTTCGCTATTGCACTCTGAAGTAATATTTTCACATCAGTAATTTTTTTGATATCGAAGGAAAAGTTCCAAGATTTTTAAGAGTATATGTTGTATTCATGTTATTTTTTTTAATTGCAAGTAAAAACATGGCAAACATTATGAAAATAAACTTCGACTTTTAAAGTTTTTTTTGTGCTCCAAATCAGGACAAAAGCGATGGAGTTTTCGAAGCTTCGCTGTGTTTCTACAAAGCTCAACCCGAAGTCTTCCGTTCTTACAATCTGGTAGCTGAGAACAACTACGGAAACTCAACTGAACGAGTCGATCTCATACTCAGTGAGTGGAGTTATAAACAGTGGCGGATCCAGAAATTCCTGTTTCATTATTTTTCTAAAAAAAAAAAAGCTAATAACCGGGGTTGGCCCAACAATGGTCAATTTCAAAAAATGTTTTTACTAATAATCTCGTGGAGGGGTGCATCTTTTTCATACTCCCTCTGAATTTGTCCCTGGTTATGAATAGGGCAAAGTGGTACTGAACGGCCACTAAGTTTTTTTTTTATTAAGAAATAAAGTATTTACATTTCTAATCCTACTTTTTAAACTAGGTGTTAATCTGTCATTTTTGTTTTATGCTCAATAAATCAATTTAGGTGCTTGGAAAAAGCAACGATAAATGCATAACTACAGTAAGTATATAATTTATTTTTAAGATTGCGACTTGAATTTAAGTGGCTTGTCAATGAAAAAATACGACAAATAATTAAAACATTACTTCATAAATGCTTCAAACTTTAAACCGAACACCTCCAGTTAATTTTTATACAAATCTATTTTTTCTTTTTTCAGACACCAGCAAAAAAGTCACAGTCCACGAATTAGAATCGCCAGAGGTTCACCAGATGAACGAGAAACTGTCCCTGGTCAACGCCATGCCATCTACAGACAAGAACTTCACCCCGTGGTTCGGCTACAAAATCGTGAACAATAATGCGCTCGTGCTTAAATCTCGACGATATTTATTTCAAATTCTGCTTTTTCTTATGATATTCCAATTGTTAAATCATCATTTTTAAAAGAAAATAGTATAATTTATCAAATTTTTTGAAAATAAAAATTTTTAACAGCTTGCTGAGACAGTATTAAAATACAAATCTGACGCTGGCGAACCTTACGGGTAAATTAAAGAGCTTTTTCAAAAACTTAATTGGTAAAACAAAACAAAATGAATTTAATATAAATAATTGCTTTTCTAAAATCACTCCGCAAGTGATAAAGTAGAAATTTTGGTGACTTTAAAGATCATAAAATTTAGATTAGACTATTTCAGAGAACAGCTACAGGAACAAGAGGCAACTAAACATTAAACATACATCTCCCTAGTTGCAGGACAGGTCACTTCAAAACATAGCGATTAAATTAATAAAATAGTGAGTATTGAATAGCAACTGCAGTTACTTACTTGAAGTTAAATAAAGGTTTTTAGGTTAGTTAAGTGGAAGCAGTTTTTTTTACATGGTTTAGTTTAGAGTGGTTCAGAAGACTGACTGAAGCTTATGTGAGAACCACTACTACAATTAAAGGCAGTTGTTTATGGTGCATACAATGCAAGAAAATGTTTCAATTTGTGAGCAATTGTACATTTTTTTGAGAAGGCAACTGCTTTAAAGTGTTTATGAGGACACTACTGTGAAGCGATTTTTAGAACAAAAATGTCAGTCACCTAACTAGATTCAGCTTCCGTTGTGTTAAATAAAACCTGGCTAGTGGCTACAGTCCTGGTTTTTGGTGCAAATAAGAAACCACTATTAGACTAGATAGCAAACGTTTACATTTTTGCAATTGTAACACCTAAAAAACCTTGCACATTTTCATATTGACATGAACGTGAATAATTTTTAAAACCAAACGTATACAAATTCATAGTTCATTTTAGCTGCATCATCAAGCTGTGTGTTCATTCATGAAACACAACAACTTCCTCAGCTGTATAGAAACTGCTGTACTCGCACTGTGCACTTCAAACACAACTGCAACACGAATCAAACTACCACTGCTAATCTGAAAAGTTCACCAAAACTTTAAAATAACTTGTCGAAATCGTTACAATAACAATGTGAAAACGTGTGTACAGAAGACAAACTTTTGCAACTTGATACATTCACCAGTTAAAAACAAATTCTGTTAGCCACGAATTATCCTCGAACCTGTGCAAAGCAATACATATATAATAATCAAACGCATTACCGTCAAATATCAAAAAATACCCGTGAAGGAGTTATTATGGAATATTGTACTTATTTCCTTACATATTCAATAAGAAATTCAGGATAATTCTCTCTCACGTCGTATACAACAAATTCCCTAAACAGTAGCGGGGTTCCGTCATCCCTATTTAGCCCGACTACTGAGTTAGCCACCCTATGACTTCCTTCTGTGCAATTCTCTGCCTTTCCACAGCCAGGTTCAATGCAAGGGGGCTTCTTGAACCTGAAAGGCCTTTTGCAGACATAAGAATCGCCAAGAAGAACCCTTGCCAAGAACATGGTTAGTGTGGTGCCAAGGGCTGTTCTTCCTTCTCTCGGATCTGTAAAAATTGAACTTTTTGTTTAGCCTAAACGGTCTAATGGGAATCGAGAAAAACAAGATGTTGATTCAAAAGATTTTGCACAGTTAAATAACATTAACAGGTTTCGAGAGAAGGTAAGGATCAAGAAATTAGGGCTCTGTTATTGTAAAACACACAGCTACTACATATAAATAGTTAAAATTTTATACCCGTATACTGATCCGCCTTGGTTGAGCTTTCTGCAAAGTAAGCACCCCTTCCAAACATGGCGTTCTCTGAACAGAGCCTGAAGTCAATTCCCCGGTTCAAGATGCTATCAACGATGTCGGTTTTTGTGCCGTGGAACAAGAAATATTCGTTTATCTCGCTGATCAAATATTTATCCATTTCGCTTGATTTCCCTGAAATCATTCATGAAATTGTTAGCGTTGTACAAATAAACAAATGCAAAATGTTTGAACATGAAAAATATCTCAAATTAGGGAAGAACCTCACAGGGAAACAATAAACAAGAAGTCTCTTTAAAATACACAGTACTCATGGGGCCCACTAAAAACTTTATTCTTCCATTAAAAATACCATAATAGAATGATTTTACCTTTTGTCATTACTCTTTTCTCTTTCTGATCTGCAAGCTTCTTCAATTGCTGATCACGTTGAAGGGCAACGTGACAAAGAACTTTCTGAGCTTGGTCATACTCTATGAATAGTTTTGGATTCTCTACGACATAAATTTTAGAGATTTCGATGTAGTTGTGCGTTAAATTGCGGGCGTCTTTTCCAAGCCCCCCGGCTTTCGTTGGATCCCAGGTCTTCATAACTAATTCTTCGATAGCCTAAAATAGCATCGTATTTGAAAATTAACCAATCGAAACTTAACGAATCATTTGATTTACTGTCATCTAGTCTACACAGGTATCATCGATGAAAATAATTAGCAGTTGTATATAACCAGAAAGAAAGGTGTAATACCTGAACACTAAACAGACATGAAAGTAAATACAAGACCCAATCCTTGTTTAAAAAAAAAAAAAAATTTTTAAATATAAACCTTGTAGATGACCGAGTTTTTATCTAGAGGAGATTTAACGGGTGTCTGCATCTCGCCCATTTCAATTTTTTTGTACTTCTTCCAGTAGTGTGGCAGAGTTAAGTCCTCTGATGTTGCAAGAAGTTTAAGGTATGGCTTGGGTCCAAAGTGCTTTTTGACATAGGCAGGATTCCTTCTTTGCTCCTTCTCTTCATCCAGTATTTGGCGAATTTGATCTTTTATCCTGTACATATCAGATCTCAGCCCAGACAGAAACAATTCATTTTTATTGTCTTTTTCTGTAACATAAAATTAATATGAAGCATAATAGACAATGGATTAAAAATCGCTTTTGAACAGCAATGGTTTTGTATAGGATGACTGGAGCTTGTTTGCTGGACAAATGGGCGTTAATAAATAAATAAAAATATAATAAAATAAATAATATAATAAATAATAATACAAAAAATAATAAAAGCTCTCTTTTTCATTACCCATCTTGACACAGAAGTTGGCCAGTGGCAAGGCCGAAAGTTTGTCATAAGAATCCTTGGACAGAGATTGCAAATATTCAACCATTTCGTGTTTAAGCTTATCTTCAATGCATAAATTTTTAACTCCCAGCTTGATGGATTCCTCGGCCGACGTAAAACAGTCCTCGCTCATAGAAAACACAGTGAAGATAACTATTTTGTGATCATTCTGAGCTTCCACCTCGAAACCTCTTTCAGCTCTTGGCGGCCGTCTACCTTGAAATTAGTTAAAAATAACAGTTCCTTGAGTTATTAATAAACTAGAGATGGCCTGTCAAAAATAATGGGTTTTAAAAAAACATATCTTTATATATTATTTTGTGATTGCAATGCCACCTTTTTAGATTTTTAGGACTGACAGTGTACTAATGCGTAACAACTTTTTATAACTGTTGAGTGCTGACCACCGCGTTATGCAAAATCGCTAAAATACATTCATACATACATACATACATACAACATAAATTATATATACATATATATATATATATATATATATGAAACTATATTTTATTCGCAACATTTATTTGTTTATGTTTGCAAAAAACATTTCAAATAGTAAAGAAAATGCAAAATACTTTTCTTCGTTCGAGGTCGTCTCTCCGTGCGACTTTTTTTCCGCGGGGAACTACGCCTCTGTGGAAAACTGGCTCTGCTCCCCTGCGATAATGATCCGTTGAATCTAGAAATGAGACTTCCCTCGAAACAGAAAATGTAAATCTGGAAAAGGATAAACGCTATTTCTCGAGGTCGAAAATAATTTTCAAAAATACCATAAAAATACAGTTAAACCTTCAAATTTTTGGAACTGTTGAATTCACGCTCGGCTTTGTAAAAACAATTTGATATTTCTTCGACCGAATAACCAAGTTTTCCGCAACCCATTGTTGGAAAGGCAATACTCTGGCATTGCAGTTCAATAGCTTTCTTCAGACAATGCAATATCGTTTCTTTCATAAGCTGTTAAGACAACAAAGATTAAACCAATTTGGACTTTTTCATCATCAGTTTAAAATAATAATCATCTCTGCTATCACAAAAAGTTATGTTATTTAAATTGTGTATTATTTAAATACTTCAGAGCTATGTCGATTCTTGTTGCTGGATATATAGGAGTGAAAAATCCATTTTGCCTGCAGATTGCTGAAAGAACGCGTTACCATGGGTGCAGAGCCAAACTTACTAGGAATGTCGTTGCTGAAAAATTCCTAAAACAAAAATTAAAATATCGGCTAAAATTAATGAATTTTTTTAATAACATGCTGTAGCGAGAAAGTCTATGTCAAATTTTATAACAAGCAGCTAGCATAATGATTAGGTGTCAACTTTTAGACCGAAAGGTTGGCAGTTCAAATCTTACTGACCTCACTTTAAAAAGATAGATATTGTTTAATGGTTTGAGAAGTGAGAAAGAATAATGAAAATTTAAAAAGTATGGCAGGTATAAAGATACACTGATACATGATCGCAGCAATGATAACAACTTCTCGAGTATATCATCATATTCATTTTTGTTCATTCTAAAAATACTAGAGTTTTAAGAGTATATATATATAACTATATCAAAAAGTGTGGGAGCTTAAACGTCAACCTGTTGAAGCTGATCACCACCTGACTTTAAAAAAGCCTTCGATATGGCTCCACGTCTCGAAAGGTCTCCTTTTCGCGAACTGAAAGCATGAACCAGAATGTCTGCATTCTAAAAATAAAATCACAATTGGTCACGTATGATTTTAATTTTTTAATATTTATTCTTTTTTATATATTATTAGGAAAAGAATTTACGTTTTAAACAATGTTTTATAGTCTTTTGTAAATTTTTTGTTTAAAAAAAAATTGTGGTTTTAAAACTTTTTTTTAAAATAAACAAATATGATCTAAATACAACCAGGACCCCGCATCTGAAATTACTAAAAATTAAACATATCAGTTACTCTAAGGCAAGTCATTCGTGTTAATTCAGATTAATATAAAAAAATCACCTTGCAGTCGACAATACTTCCAGCAACTACAGATATGCCGGAAGCGGGTGAATTCGATACGACTTCCGGAATGTCGTCCTCCTCTTCTTCCACGACCGCCTGGTCATCATCACTATCATCACCATCATCGTCGTCATCATCATTATCATAATCACCATCGTCATCAACACTGTCACTGACTGCTACATTCTGAACCGGCTGACTGTTATTTTGGTCCGTATTAGCTGCTTCTTTCGAAGAGAAGAAACTTAACGCTCTTGACAGTGCTAACCTATTAGCGTAAATTTAAAGAAAACAACTTTTGTCTCTTTTGTTTACTTCCCTCAAGAAATTAAAAAAAAAAAAGACATCCCCTTAAACCAAACATACCATGAGTAACCCTTTTTTTCATCTTTGTATTCGACACGTTCGGTGACGGTCACGTGACACTTTTTTTCCTTCATAACTTTATTCAAGAACGATTTAGCTTCGTTCTCTTCTTTCGTGAACAACTCGGCTTTCAGACCTTGAAATAGTTAAGAATAATAAATTATTCTGTAAATAAAAATATTTATAAACTGTAACTACAATGCTAAAAATAAACTTGTTTTTTTTTCTCTTAACATTTAGCACACGCCTTGAGTGAGAATGGGTCCATGTAATGACAGCCTTTATAGGCGCCTACCCCTTTAGCAATGCGAGTGAACTCCTTGCTTAAGGGAGTTACGCTGGTGACGCCTGTGAGGTTCGAACTGCCGACCTAACGATCGACAGGCGAACGCTCTACCGCTCTGCCACCGACGCCCTATTAATGAAGTTTAATTAAACATTACATTCGATATGTGGCTAAAATGCTAAAAATAGACTTGAAATGCTAATGAAGTATACTCAAATGTTACTGATATAAATTTATTATAAAAAAAAAACTGGACTACTACCAGCTTGTTCAACTTCAAAAGATTTATGAACAATCTTTCTAGTCATGTCTGATATTCTTTTTGACTCTTCGTTGACAATCTCTCTCAGTCCCCTGATTTCAATGGAAGCATTGTTAAACTTTATTGATACGTCTTTGCTCCTCCTGTTGTATCGAAAATAATTTTATAAGTTACAAAAAAATTATTTTTAAAAATAAATAAATGAATGAATGACTGAATTGAAATTTAAAAAATATTTAATAATATAAATAATCACTAATTAACCACACTTAGCAGACTTCATTTCTATTGGTCAGACCGTATTAAGAGTGATAAAACAAACGAACAAAACTGCCAACCTCATGATCTCTTCTTTGTGATGATCTTGAAGAAGTTTCACAACTTCTTGATTCGTGTTAATCTTCTCAACAACAACAGAATTCTTTCTAACAAATTCCTCCATTTTAAGTTTAAATTCGGACACCGATTCTTTCTTACCGACAACAACAACTTTCATCTGATTGTCGTTAACTTGTTTCACTTCGACGTGCAGCGAATTGATTTCTTTTTTTTTAAATTCTTCCCAAATTTCGGTCGACAAAAGTTTTTTGTCTTCATTAGACAAAATGATATTTTCACAAAACATGTCCGCGTCTAACTTATTCTTAGCCAGAGAAACGCCTTCTTGACATGTTGCTGTCAACCTTAGTTTAGCGTCATTGAGGTATATTACTGCATAAATCTGATCGCCTCTACTATCTGCTCCCAGTGGTCTCTCCCCGAATGATGTTAAGTAGTCAGAGTGAAAGCTCAAGTAGTCCATTTGGTCCTGAGAAACTGGGATTATGGTTACTTCCCAATCCATAGCCAACTCGTAAATGCTATTTTTGAATAAATCGTTGGTATACTTGTTAGATTTTGGGGAGACTTCTAATGTTAATGTTTTATCCTTGAAGCTGGAACTCTTGATCTCCGCTAACAGAGCGTTCAGCAGAGGAGATTGTAATTTTATTAAATTATCAAGCAGTTTATATTTTTCAAAATTGAAATTTATAGAAACAACACTCGCATTTTTCTGCTCGTCTCTTTGAGCGGAAGATTGAGTAACTTCCGAACCGCGAGAACATGTTTTTGTATTTTCATCATCAAGCGATGTGGGAGAGGTAGAACATTCTACGGTTTTAACTGGATCAACGTTTTTAACTGTTTCAGTTTGTGAGCTGTTAGGTTTAATAACTTCTGTCTCGTTCACGTTGATCTTCACATCAGGAAACTTCTTACTGTCTCCACTTGGACCTGTTGGGATGCATTTCTTATCGATCTCCGTCTCTGAAGACATACTGTTTCTATTTTTATCAACAGGAGCATTACAATTAACAACATCATCGCCATCGACTTCTGCAGTTCTATCGCCGCCGATCGAACCGACATCTTTGTTCTGGTCGTCTGAGTCATCAGAGTCGTACGAAAAAAATTCTTTCGCCTCGACTGACATCTCAGTTAGAGAACTAAACTAAGAACTTTAGAAAACAAGGACAAATGTTCTGCTCAACAATTGCTTCAAGCCGAAGATTTTTCGCTATCGTCAACAACTGAAACTTGGGTTTTCCCAAACATTTCTTCTTAATAATGAGACGCGTGATTTGCTTTAAATATTTAAACCAATTTTGTACGTTTGAGCCTAATACTTGCGTAAAACCTTAAATTAAATTTAAAATAAAATTATAATTTTATCCTACTTAGAGACGTTGGAGCATTAGTATTTTACATGATAAATTCATCAGTCAAAAATTATTAAAGGTGTTCTTGGGTGTTCTAGTTATCAGTTTTCTACCACCTGTGATCAATTTTATACTAATTGATTTTATTTTTTAATTCATCTATTTTTAAATAAATTCTGTATTTTTTCACTTTTTTATGGGAATTTATAGCATATTCAAACAGCCTTTCTTGTTTCACCCTCCAAATTTATTTGGCCTAAATAAATTATTATCAGAACTGAGTAAGATGATTTTCAACGTTTCTTCGCGTCTTTTAGTTAGTAACAAACTTCTTTAATTAAAATGTCAATGCCTGTATTCCAAAATTGAATATCGTGGTCAATTTCAGGCTGTTATCTTCTAGTTATTTGTAGGATTGATTGGAGATTAAAGTACCTAATAATTAACTATGATACCGAGGTCCATTACCAACTTAATGATTTTAATCTAAATCGGTAACAAGTAGCATCACTCAACTGTCTAAACACTTGAAATCAAATCCATATTAGATTTAGCACAGATGTTCAGCTGTCTACCTAATAGAGTTCTGCCGCCAACCAACCAAACGAAGCTTTTTTGCAAGAAAAAACAAGTTTACAATAAACACAAAAATGAATTTATAATAAACACAGAATTAGTTAATAATAAACATACGTTTTATCATATTTATTAGTATTTTTGCACAAAATAAATATTATAACACATTCAATAACTTTTTAAAAAAATTAAAAATCATGAAAAAGTTATGAAGCATATCAAAATTCAAGCTAGGCCATTATATGTCAATCCTGAACACTTAAAATGAGCATTAGTAAAGAAGAAAAGATGTCACCAGCTAGGAACTTAGTTGTAAGCACCATCATAAATTTTTTTTAATGTCATGCAAAAAGTGTTTTATCTGAAAAAAATTCTTCGCTTATGGTAAAACAAATTGCAATTAGATTTTAATACCAAGTTCTACGTGAAAAAAAAACCAAATATAATAAGTCTAACAACACAGAAAACAATAAATTCATTTCCTGAAGTATCTAATCTCGAACTCGGGATAGCTGCTCCCCAGCTCGTAAACTATGAACTCCCTGAAATTCAGGGCGGATCCATCGTCCCTGTGCGTCCCGACTACGGAATCCGCGGTCCGATGACTGCCCTCCTGGCAAGACACGTTGTCCCGGCAATGGCTTTCTATGCACGGAGGTCGCTTGAATTTGTGGGGTTTCGAGCACATGAAAGAATCTCCTAACAGGACTCTGGATAACAACATCGTCAAGGTTGTACCATTTTGACATCTGTAATCTTTATCATCTGTTTTGAGCGGAAAATATTTTCTGATTATTAAAAAATAATCAACTCGTTAGTCATTTATAGATGTTAGATAGTAATCAAGTAATGACCAATTATTAATTAGATCACAATAGTTAACGATTACTATCTAACACAGTCCCAACTTGTTATCTTGCCGATATTGACCAGAAAAATTGCATAACCAGTTAAACATAAAATGACAGATGACATTCGAAGGAGCGAGACAACAAGTTATGTTTGTATTATGCAAGTTTCATCATCAATAGCCCACAACCTGTGCTCTTTCACCAGAAGAACAGGGAACAAACTTAAATCAGCAAGCAAGAAGTGCTATATAATAAGTTTTGATAACATGTAATTATTTTTTAGATAACTAATAAGTTCCTACAGTAGAAAGGAATTAATACAGACCTGTGAAGAATATTTGAAATATTTATCGAAGGAAAAACTACATAAACCAATCAACCTGCATATTGGTCCGCCTTGGTCGGACTTTCCGAGAAGTAGGCTCCTTTTCCGAACATGGCATTATCCGAGGAGAGCCTGAAATCGATTCCATTATTGGTAATATTCTCCACCACGTCTTTTTTCGTACCGTGGAATAAATAACACTCATTGATTTCGCTGATCAGATGTTTGTCTAAGACATTTGATACTCCTGAATGAAACGTAAATAAAAAAATAAATAAACGATGACAAATTTCTTTGATTTGCAAATTTTTGCGTTTTTTGAATAAATTTTTAAACTCAAATAGGATTTTTTAAGTAGAGTTTATCACGTTACAACAACCGAATGTTCTCATTTTTTGTTTGCTAAATGCATTTTGTTGACTGTGCTTTTGTGACTGCCAAATATAGAAATAATAATTTTCAACGTTTGGTTTAAAAAAATATACCCGTAGTTTCGACTTTTCCCGAAGGCCTCTTCAACTGCAAGTGGCGCTCGGTGGCCGCCTTGTGTGAGAGGTTTTTCTGAACGTGAACGTAGGTCCGGAATAATACCGGATTTTCCACAACGGAAATCCCCGTGACTTGTATCGTGGAGTGGCGGAGATTTACTCCGTCTCTACCGTGACCTACTTTGTTTTGATTCCAAGTTTTGTAGACTAAATCTTGAATTGCCTGGTGGATTGAAATAAAACACTTTACCGGTTGGCGGATTGCTCGTAAATAATTAAATTTTAAACGCAAAAAGTATGAATTTTTTCCTCATTTAGGAGATGGGAAAATAATTTTTTTTTAAACAGAAACAGAATCCAATTAAAACTGCAACTGGATATGCTTAGCCTTTTATGGGTGTGACAAAACTAAAGCTTGAACTGGCTATATATATATATATATATATATATTTATATATATATATATATATATATATATATATATATATATATATATAGAAACTTTGTGATTTAATAAGTTTGTCACCGAATACTACGTCGTTTTAAACTAGAGCTATCGTAATGATTTCAGTATAAACCCAAAAAAAAATGTTAACATATTATAATACCTTATAGATGCCACTCTTGTGGTCCAATTGGGACACTCGAACCCCTTGATCTTTACCGATTTCAATACGTTTGTAGTGCTTCCAGTAGTAAGGAAGAGTGAAATCCTCTGATTTTGCAAGAAGTTGTAGGTAATCTTTTATTCCAAAGTTCTTTTTGACATATTCCGGATTCTTACGATTTTCTTTTTCCTCCTCCAGTATCTGACAGATTTGATCTTTTATTCGGTATATTTCGGACTTCAACCCGGACAAAACCAGCTCAGTTTTGTTATTCTGATCCACTGAAATTAAATAGAAAATTAAAAAAAACTATTCAGACTAAACATCGTTGGGGCATTGGCATGTAACTATGGTAATTATTTATTTGTTGACCAGACTATTAAAAGTTTAAATTGGATTATCTGCTTATTGAAAGAAAAAGAAAAACTTTTTCAGGGTCATCACTGTTACCTTAAACATGGTTGGCTTGTTATAAAGAAAACTTTTTGATGAGTTATTTTTGTGACTTAATTACCGGAAAATTTGCATAAATAAATATGAAAATATGGAAGAAAAATCGTAAAAACTAAAAACTAATTAACCTATGCTTCTTGAAAAATTAGACAGCGGGAGAGCTGAAAGTTTCACTTGAGAATCAGCTGAAAGAGAATGCAAATAAGGTACCATCTCGTGTCTCAGTTTGACTTCTTCGCACAGATTTTTCGCTCCATTTTTTATGGATTTTTCCACCGTAGGAAAGCTGTTTCTGTCCGTTGAAAATACGGTAAACCCGACCACTCTTTGAACATTCTGAGTGTCCCAATCAAAACCTCGTCTTGGAGAATTATGATAACCTAATGGAGAGAATTATGTGATTTAAAATGTTGTTTATATGACACAATTATAATTAAAATGATTTCAATTTTAATCTCTCTTTTTTTAATTTAAATGATTAAAAAGTCTCAATACTATCGGTTTTGGACGGGAATTGCCGAAAACTTTGGTTTGGCCTTTTCCCTCTTTTCGACAAACATTCCTCAAACTCCTTCATCAAATTCCAATCGTAACAGCAAATGTAAATCTGCAATGAACAATAGAAACTATTCTTTAATAGGTTTTTAACTTTGAATTCTAATTTTTTTATTTAATCTTATTACATGTACAATATACATATTTATATAATATATTATTCAAGCAAATTATTTATATTTATTATGTATTATTGATGCATAAAACTTGACTCATCAATATTATGTGTACTGAATTCCAGTATAATTAGCTCAATCAATACCAAATCCACAAATGACTTTGTTTAAACAATAATTTTCTTATAACTGATAAAAGTTAAAAAAATTGAATTGACACTATTGAATTTTTTCCACAAATTAACAAAATAAGCTAGCTGTTTCTCTTTTGCATAATCACAGCAGATTTTAATCAATTCCACATTGAACTTCCATGAACTTTTACATTAGAAAAAAAGCTTTCTCAACGACTTCTAAGAAAACCTTCAAATCTTTTGAATTCTGAACTTCCTGTTCAGCTTCGAGGAAACACTTCGAGAGTTCGGGAACGGAATAATTGAGATTCCCGCAACCCATCGTAGGGAAAGCAATGCTTCTACACCTCAACTCTACTGCCTTTGTCAAAACAGCCAATATGGTTCTCTTCATCAGCTATAAGGAAAAACATAAATAATATTAAAACCTAAATAATTTCAAATCAGTAATCTATCAAAATCGTGTACGTTTTTTTTATGATTTTTCAATTTTATACCTTCTGACTCTATGTTATTTTCTGTTTGATTAAAACTTATTTAGGTTGATTGCTTCGTGGAGGTAACTCCTTCCATCAACTTTTTGGATGAATAAATGTTTTTTTTTTTTTTAAAGTTGCTTAAAATTTACTTCAAAGCTGGTTTCGTTTCTGTTTTTAGAAACGCGAGAATGGAAGACGTATTTCGCAGTCAAATTGCCGTAAGCCCGAGTCACCTTAGGATCCGATCCAAATTTGTGAGGGATATAGCCGTGTAGGAATTCCTTCAATTATAAAATATCAGCAATAAAACACAACATTTGATCAGTATATTTCAAGGATAAAACGTTATTTACCCTCTGGAACTGAGAGCCGCCCGACATTAAAAAAGCTTCGGTTATCGCTCCGCATTTTGAAACGTCGTTTTTATAAATCTTTGAGCAATAACTGTTGACCAGAATCTCTGCGCTCTGTTTCAATTAAATTTTATTAACAATTTATTAATTAGAAATCTTTTTCAATTAAATTTTATTAACAATTTATTAATTAAAAACCTTTTTCAATTAAATTTTATTAAAAATTTATTAATTAGAATTCTGTAGCATGTTATTAATAAATAACAATCTTGATGACATTTTCATTTGTTGTTATCCAATAAATGTAAATTTCACATTAAATAAAATGACCATGATTTTCAACTGCAAATTTATTTAAAATGTAATTTGTGTCTCGTTCGATTAAAAATCTTTCAATTGAAGTCAAATTACAGATCTAAATTAAGTTTATTTAGAGCCGACATTTTTTTTCTGATTCAGTTACATCTCCTTTCAACTACACACGATAATATTATGATAATATTAAATTTTATTCTTTATAATAATGTTTTGCAAATACTAACAAAAACAACATGAAATAATATTTTATAATAATTTAATCAACTCTACTAAAAAATTATTAATAAATTCAGAAAAAAATCAGATTTAATCATTACTACTAAAAACTGTGTTATTAATATGTGCAGGAAAAAAAACAGAATAAAGAAGAAAAAATTACTTTGAAATGGTTCTTAAATTTAAATTCAAATTGCAGAGAGTTATAGCTAAGCATGGATGTCCATTATACGAAATTTATTAATAAAAAATTACTTTGAAATCAACCACGCTTCCTTTAACGATGGTAATTTGTGTTTCTTTTTGCCCGTCACTGTTTACTGCTTTTTCGATGTTGTCCATCAGAGACGGTATCCAGCTTGTCGGTTTGAATCTAATCGAAATAATTTCAGTTATTAATTTATTTACTTTTTAAACTTTATTAAGTTAAAGACAATAAAAAAAAAATTGGACACATATGAGAAAATGAATTATCAAGAAAGGTTTCAACCGAATAATGAGGTAATTTAAAAATTAAAACTTAATAATAATAATTTAATAATAATTAATTAAATAATTAATTAACTACAACAATAGATTAATAATAAGTTATTAATAAAAACTGACAATGAAAAACTTGTTTTGGGATCCTTGTTCATGACACGCTCATCCACGTGGATGTAACATTTGTTCTTCTTCATGACATCATCGATTAACAACCTTGCTTCGTTTGACTCTTTGGTGAATAATTCTGCTTTCAGACCTTATAATTAATTTTTTTTTCAAATAAAAAATTAAATGATTTTATAATTTTTTTTATAATAATTTCCAGCGAATTTTTCTGTTTTTTCCATCGTATTAAGATGTCATAAAAACATCATAATAAGTTATAATTAAGACGTGATAAGGACATCATAATAAGATATAATTAAGACGTGATAAGGACATCATAATAAGATATAATTAAGACGTGATAAGAACATCATAATAAGATATAATTAAGACATGATAAGAACATCATAATAAGTTATAATTAATTAAAAGCCTACCTGCTTCTTCTATCTCAAAAAAGTGTTGGGAAATATTAACAATTATATCATTGATCTCTCGCTGCTTTTTCATGACAAGTTCCTCGAGACCGGAGATTTCGATGGATGAATTTCTTTCAAATTTAACATCCACGTTATTGCTGATAATGCATTAAAGTTTATCAGTTTCATTATTAAACTCAATAAAGTTAGACGTTTAAATTATATAAATTAATAATACAATATAAACAATAAATTATATAAGTACAAATAAAAAAAATTTAAAAGAACCTGTATACATTAATCTTTTATTTATTTATTTATTTTTGAAACACCAATAGAATAAATATCTTTGTGCCTTAATAAATTATTTCAAAAATAGTAAAAATAAAAACAAACATCCAACCTTGTTAGTATGTTTTTATAAGAAAGTTGCAGAAGCTTCACAAAACCTTTACAGGAACTGATTTTTTTAGTAACTCTGACATTTTTCTTAAAAAACTGATCCAAACTCGACTTGTACTCGGAGACAGAGTCGCACTTCCCGGTGACGGCGATGCGCGACGGATGATTTCCGCCTCCCTGCCTCACTCTGACGAGAAGTAAATCTTTTCTGTTACGTTTTTCGAATTCTTTCCAAACTTCGGTCGACAAAATCGGTTCTTCATCGCGGGACAGTTTCTTGACGTGAGAAAATATCTCTTTCTCCAGTTTGTGCTTGGCCAGAGAAATGCCGCCATTAGACGTCACTGTCAGGCAGTACTTACCGTCTCGGCGGTACATAATTCCGTAGACATCTACTCCCAATCTATTTATACCGTAAGTTTTCAAATATTCTGGGTAGGAATTCAAGTAATCTACCTGGTCTTCTGACAATTTTAAAACAGTCGCTTCCCAATCTTTGATGAATTCATAAAATTTGTTCATGAAATCATTGCTCGATGATTTATCAGAATTCATGATGATTTCCAGTTCTGCATTTTTATTTTTGTAGCTGATACTGATAATTTTAGCAGGTAAGCGTTCTAATAGGGAACATCTATTTGTTATCATACTATCCAGCAGCTTGTATTTATCATAAGAAATACTCGGACATACGTGGGTTGATTTTTTCTTTCCTTGGATATCTAGGTTGGGAAAAACACGCACATCTTTACTGCTATACTGACGAGAATCCGGATGGAGGGGCTCTGAAACCTTTGGGGAAGCAATCACTTTCTCTGATCTGCCATCATCAGCAGCGTCGCTTGTTTCCAAGGTCGTTTCTTGACAATTTTGATTTTTAATTAAGTCCTCAGGCTTTATATCATCGTCTGCAGAATCATCCGAGTCGGCGGGAAAAAACTCTTTCCAGTTAGCAGACATTTTGTAATCTAGATTTCGATTGCTTTATGTCTATGACTTTATTTAACTTAAACTTTAGCTTATCATTGTAATTGCTTATGGATATAAAATGAAATAACGTTTTAAAATTATTGTCTTCATCTATTTATGATTTAATCCTTTTAAAAAAAAACTTGGAACCTACAATTTGCTATCAATAACGAAAAAGAAAACCGAATTAGTATCACAATTTTTGGTTTTTCCCAATCTCGTGTGTGTAGTGGTTACAACACGACTTATGGTGATGTTCTGTTGTTGCTGATGAAAATTTAATAAAATAAAACTAAATACGGTTGATTTTAATAAATTAAACAATAACAAATTTAATTTAAAAATTATATTTATTATGAAAAACGGATCTCTGTAGACCAACAAAAGAAAAACAATGTTTATCTTGATCAACTTTTATTTAAACTATAGTTAATAAATTTATTTGTAATAGTTAATTAGTTACTTATTTTTTAGAAAATCTTCTTCTAGATTGGGCTTCTTCAAAGCGCTGAAAAGATAAAGAAAAACATGATCCGTTTCTAGAAAACAGCACCTTAATACAAATATAAATTATGAAATAATAAAGCAAGAAATTACAAATTCTTGCATTAAATTATATTATTTTAACCACAAACTATAAATTCATTGTATAGCCTATCTAAAGCTAGATTTTGGGGCTGTGCAAAATGTCGCACCCATGGAATGAGTATAAGAAAGGAATAATTTTTATTTTGTTCTATCGCAATTAATAATTTATTTATCAATAAAAAAAATCTAAATAAATAATAACATTTAACAATAATAAAAAAATATTGTCTGAATGATGAGAAGATTGCTCAAAAGGCAATATATTAAAGAGCTGGTATATTAAAGATTCAGATTTATTTGCATGATCAGATCAGTTAGTCATGTATTTTTGTGTCACATACATACTAGATGACCACTGACCACTAAGACAAAAACAGCTCCGGCCTTAATAAATGTCAATCATACAAGGAAATTAGCTTATAACAGTTCTTATTTTATTAACTCGAAATTATAATATACCCAAATAAACAAGTTTACATCATGTCAAATTAAAGATGCTTGTATAATGCAACAACAAATTAAAAAGATTTTGTAGATTGTTAATTAAATTAGTATATCTACATTATATAACAATCTATGTTTTCAACATAAATAACTATATTTGCATAAGCGTTGTTTGTAATTAAAAGTATATGCACATACAGAGTGCACATTCGTTTGCTTGTGAACGGTTCTTTTTAAAAGAACACGAGAACATCCGTGTGAGTGTGAACAAGTTCACGTACACAAAGAAAAACAAGGTGAGACGTTGCGAATGTGTTGTTGTTTTTAGTTGGTGTTGTTGCGTTGGTGGAGCTGTTGTAGCGAGCGGCCAATTTAAATTCGTACGAGGCTTAGCGTAAATTAGAAGAATTAATTAATTAATCGATTGAATTTTAATTAGTTTGAAAATTTAGTTTTAATTAATATATAAGCTGCACTTCTAGCTCAACGCCTGTAGTATAAAAGCTATCGCTATACTCGGTTGGTCTTAGTTATGCAAGTTTATTTCAAAATAAAGCCTAACTAATATGAAATTGGAAGTATTTATTTTTCGTTCGACTGTTTATTAGACAAAATTTGTTTTTTATAATTATTTACGGATGAACTTTTTACAGGATACAACTAGACGAATTATTACACTACGTTTTTGCTAATCGTATAACAAACTTTGCAATCACTAAAATTATGGGAGACGTGAACGAAAATGTGGAAGGTAAGTCATATAATTTCAATTTTTTTATTAAATTTTAATTTTTTTAAATCTTTTGAAACATTTTTTTTATCCGAATCAAACTTTTTACGTATAGGTTCAATAAGTAAAATAATTATAACATTTACATTCAACCCCATGTTCAGTGATATATTATATCTATCTACACTACATAGATAGATTATCGTGATCGTGCTCATGATTAAAGAATTACATGTCCTTAATCTGTTGTACAACATAATTAGCTATTTCTTTTGTTAATAATAATAATATTATTATGCAATTATGCGAATTAATTTCATTTGAGATGAACTGATCGCGCTATCACGTGTCAGCATGAACCCGCTACCCCATTGTCTCAGCTACTCAGTTGACTAACAACAACTGCTCATCTGGCTACGTCAAGACCATGACAGCCCTTAGGCTATGCTATGCTCACTGTTGTTTATACTTACCTGCGTTATTGTTTCTTGTTCAGTTCAGCATTCAGCACTCTATCTTGGTGTGTGTGTGTGTGTGTCGTCAGTCAGATGAATGCACGTGGGTGAACGGGAACACATGCTTGCTTACCTGCCTTTCGTTTCTATGATGATTATATATGTGTGTATATATATATATTGTATATATCTATATCGATCATTTTTCTTTGGTCGTTCGTTACACCTCTGTTTGTTGCCACGGGCAGAAGTGCACTTGGTGCGGTTTGAACTGGTGAACTTTGATCTCTGTTGACCCATGCACTACTGTGACGGTTCACTGACTTGAAACTTTGTGAGATAATTGTTAGACTGCTTTTCGAGAAATAATCTACCTGGAATGTTCCAGCTGGATGAGGTGAATGTTGATCTGTTTAGACGGAGAAACGGGAAGGACCAAATGTTTTACAAAACAATTTCAAATGTTCATTTTTGTAGATAGTTTACAGGTCGATTAGAATCATTTAATTTTCTGAATAACTAAATATTGATTTATAAGCTATATACATCCTATATGTAAACATGTTTCTTGTTTTTACGGTGATGAAAACTCTTTTGCAGTGGTCACGCACCGTCAATGAAAAATAAATAAAAATTTAACATTGGGTCATGACAGCTATTTGCATTCATTCATTCATTCATTCATTCATTCATTCATTCATTCATTCATTCATTCATTCATTCATTCATTCATTCATTCATTCATTCATTCATTCATTCATTCATTCATTCATTCATTCATTCAGATCATCTTACTTAAATTATATGGTTTCGGTTTGCCGACGGTTCTTCATTCTCATTCATGAAACTCCAACGACAAGGAGTCATGCAAGGAAAACCGCAGTAGTGAGGGTGGGGGGACTCTTTGGATTTTTTTTCGCAGCATGAAAATAACGTTTAATATGAGTAGAAACTGTTAGTTTAAAAAATTTATGTTTATATTGAAAAATAAAAAATAATGGAGATAAAAGTTTGCGTTATTAGTAGATGTTTTGTTTCGTTTTTTAACGAAAACATCAATAGATTATTTACCAAAACAACTCTCGTAAAATTTTATTTCAGGCGTGTTTAATAAGAACTACTATTTTAGTGATTATTCAACTGATTTATAAATAAATAAAAAAAACCAATAAACTTATCACAGGACCAGATTTCTTGGTGCCCTGCGAAGAGAACACCACCACAAAAGCCGATGGAGCAGTGAAGATCAGAATGGAGGAGGGCGCCCCAATGAACCGCAAGCCCATCTCCGTCGTCACCGCCTTCAGGAATACGGTGGCCCGCTACGGTGACAGCATCGCCTTAGGTAGGTCGGGTGTGGGTGCTGCTGGGTAAAACTTTAAGACCTTAAAGGTCAGGTGAGTGGCTGAGAATGTCGGGCGGCGCCCGTGAGAGCTATAGCGTCTGAAGTTAACTTGCTTGTGGCTTGTACACTTAATAGGGCGATTGTTGATGACAGTGACTGAATTAGAATGACAACAGCACTATGAATACAAGCAATAATAAGTCGGTGATGATGATGATGATGATGATGATGATGATGATGATGATAGTTATGAGAGAAATGAGCCGATGAAGCATATGTTTCACGTCGTGAATAAGGAGGTAAACAACACACAGGAAGTAGCTATTTTATGATCTCATTAACATTTGTAAATAGTAATTATAATAATGTATAAATAATGATAAAATAATGAAAATATTAATAATAAGTGATTTCAAGATTATGCTATATTAGTTATTTAAATTCTGTAACAACAATAACGGTCTCATAAATATTTTATAAGCCTTTGATGTAGCGGATCTCAATCGGCGCATTATTATTCATAAGAGGTGGGGGGCAATTCAAGTCTAGGTAGGATTGGTCTGGGGGGGGGGACTGAAGTAATTTTAATCAAAATTCAGCCTATATGTTGTTAGTAGTTGTTACTGAATGATAATTAGTTATAGTCAGTAATAAGTTATAAATAAATTTACAATTTATTACCTAACAGCTCACAAAGTCGATGAAAAATGGGTGACCATATCCTACAAAGAATACTACGACCTGACTGTCCAAATGGCGAAAGTCTTCATTAAGGTTAATTAGAATATTCAAGAAATTATAATATTTTAATTAGGATGGTGACGTAATATGTTATTTTGATGACGATTTCAAGAAACAGTCAGCAGTTGACTGATGGTGACAGTTTAATGACGTTGACTCAATAACAAAGCATTCTCAATGACAAACTTTAGCTCCAGGACATCATAGATAATATTTAACTATATGACTAATATATAAAAAATTAATTAGAATTAAAATTAATTTGGCGTTATTTTCTAGTTGGGTCTTCAGCCACACCATGGGGTCGGCATCATCGGGTTCAACTCCCCAGAATGGTTCATCGCCAACCAAGCAGCCATATTTGCCGGGTAAGAGAAGCTATGACTTTTTTTTTTAAATTATGTTTTTATCAGGTTATTTAATGTTGAAAGTTTAAATTCCTTAAAAAAAATTTTTTTTACTATCTGTGAATGTTGTTGAGCTTTTAATGCTTAGTAGTAACATAAGTCGCGTCTCATTATTATTTTGTAGGAATTTTAATATTCCTAGATATGAAATGAAATGAAAATTTGACGATATTTATCGTAATATTTGACTATGAATGATGATGATTGGGATGAAAATGATGATGCTGTGCCAAAGAGTTTTGAAATGCAAAACTTTAAAAATATTTATATTTTAAAAATTGGTCGAAGTACTTGTTAGAACCTACAAAGTACTTATAAGTACGTAGGAATTAATTTGTTTTGCTGGATATAATTAAGACTAGGGAAGAATAATTATAGGATACTTTCTTGTAATGCGTCATATTTGTGATGTGTTATTATTTTGCCAACTTTAAGAGCACTAAGTACGTTAATGTGCAACAAACAAACAAATGGTTTATAAAAAAAAATTAATGACTTATTGATAAATACCATTTTTTGGATATACAAATAAATTATTTAAGAATATATATTTGTTATATAAAAGATAACTAATTTCTGATATATATTATAGAAAATATAATTATTCTAGAATATATAGTTTTTAATTTGTTTTTCAATATTATTTGAATAAGCATCTAGAAAAATTAAAATTTTTATCATTTCAAATGGACGTCTTCATCAAACTAAGCATCTTTTATCAATTTCTTACTATTAGAGGAATATACTAAACATTCTTTTCTCATATTTGTATAAAAAAAACCTGGTACCTATAATTTCAGCGGTCTGGCCACGGGTATCTACACGACCAACTCTCCAGATGCCTGCCTCTACGTGGCCAACAACGCCCGGTGTAACATCATCGTCGTAGAGAATGACCAACAACTTCAGAAGTTCCTCAAAGTCTGGGACAAGCTGACAGACATCAAGGCCGTTATTCAGTACAAGGGGAAGCTCAAAGAGAAGCTTCCGAACTTGTACGAGGTGAGTTGGATTTTCTCGATGTTCAGTAAGACCGATAAAATAGTACGAAATTCGGTTAAAAAATTATTCTGTTCCTAAAGTTGTAAAGCTGTGATAGCTTTTAATTCATTAATTAATTAATTAACTAATTTATTTTCTAATAAAAGTAATAAGTTAATTATGGCTTGTTGAACACATGCTGGATAAACCTTGATTAGCTGTCTACTTAGTTAGGTTCTACAACATTTAACACGCATAATAAGTTTTGCTGCCGGATCAACTACAGTTTCATTATTAGCGCGCTACGAACGAGAAGGCCAAATAGCTCAGAGCCGTACGTTCTAGCACTCCGATACTAGCATCGTCGGTTCGAACCCTGACCTTTGACAAAGGTGAAGGTTGAATTCAGTATCTTCATCTATGTACACGTCAGGCAAATTAACGAAACTCGTTCAAAGCCTAAACTTTCTGCTGTCAATGTGCGGTCAGTTGATCAGCTAAATGAATGAACACTCAGTTTATTAATCTCGCTCTTTATTATCCGTAATTTAGCATATTTTGCATTTTTGAAATGTTAAAAATTTATGAGGATCTTTGTTTCATGTTGTAGTTTTTTTTAATATCACTTCAATAGCCTTTTTTGCGCGTTGGTTTTGAGAGCGCATATTGTTCCATGAGTTGTTAATTCTCATACATATACGAGTTCGAACTACTTAGAAGAATCCTTAATTACTTTTCATTCTCATTGTCGTCGTCGTCATCATCATCATCTTATGAATACATATAAACTTTTTTTATTTATTTCTCAACATTCAAAAGTGGGAGGATCTCATCAATTCAGAAAATACAGAAATCAACGACGAGCTAAAGGAGCGAATAGCCAGCTTGGCGCCGAACAAGTGCTGCACGCTCATCTACACGGTTAGTCGATTTATAGCTAAAAGTACTTTTTAGCTGTTTGGCTGCCTGGCTTGTTCAAAGTTTTGTAGAAACAGCGCTATAAAGAGCCACTATGCTGGCTTCTTGTAATTATTTATTGGCCAATGCCTTCTGATAGCTCCGCAGTGAATATCATTAACATAGCATTAATACAGCTAACGGGAGTAATTATAATATCCTTAGAAAAGGTTGGCATTAAAAAAATCGAGGAATATACATTAGGACTAGGCTGCAATTAATAAAAAAAAAAGAAGGGTAGGAATAACCCCTAGACCAATCAAGAGGTAGGGTAGGACAAACCTCCCATCCAATGTAAAGGGGATAAAAGGGTTGACTCCCCCCAACCAGCCAAGATTGTCCCTGCTGACAGAGGCGTGCGTGTCTTTTGACAATTATTATTTTGCATCCTCGTCCTCATTAGCTCAACGAAAAAAAATAATTTGCATGACGAAAACTGGAAAAAATTTCGAAGTTAATCGAGCTTAAAAAACTTTTTTTTTCAGGATGCAATTAATATTTCTTTCTTTCAATTATTTCTGGATTTAAAAGTCAGTAAGATTGAGTCAGAAAATTAAATCAGATTATTTGTTTGTTTATAGTTTAAATTCTCATTAAGGAACACAAAAACAAGACGTTTTTTCAGTTTTAATTTATTTTATTGTTAAAATTAATCCTCTTTTTTTCTTTCAATTTTTCCAGTCTGGCACCACAGGGAATCCCAAAGGAGTGATGCTCAGCCATGACAACGTATGATTATTATTTTTTTCCATTTTTACGAGTATTCAGTTTCGGTCCCGTTCCACCCCCTCAATGTTTTCATTAACACACCCCAAACACTCTCTAATTCTCCCGCCAGATGGCGGTATCCTCTTCTAAGGAAGTTGTTTGGGCGGAAATCTGCTAAAAACATCTTATCTCGTCATGAGGATGAAAATTAGATCGTGATATTTCGACGAAACGACTTAATTATAATTAGAAAATATAATTGAACGGATTTATAGAAATCAAACTGATAGAAGTTTGTCTCTGTTGATCTGAAGAATGTATATGAATTGTCTCGCCCGTAAATGGTTTTTGCAGACAATGGTGAATTTTTATAAAATATAAAAACAAGTCTGTTATGCTGTTGAGCTGCTGTAGTGCTTCATGAATAGCTGCTTCTCAAACTAGAAATGCCTGTATAATTTATATTATAATGTATTCGTTCGATGATTCAAAATGTTTTATTTCTTCCTCTATAGAACCTAGACTAGATTGGAAAGTAGTTTTGTTGACTAATCATTTAGAATAGCATCAAGTTATTGGTTGTACAATAATTTATAGGAGTCATTCACAATAATACTTACAGTATCGTTTTCCACAGTATGGAGTTGGTACGCACACACACACATCAGCACAAGAGCCTAACAACTCGATTAAAATAACTTGTTTACCATCTCTATGATTGGTGGTCTATTATTAAAACTGGCGACGTGTCCCTACGAACGTTTGCCGTTGCTGTTTACAATCGACGGGAATTCCCAGCTTAGATAAACAAAATTGAGGGTGTGACTGGTCGAATTTTAGGAAAACAGAATTTTTCTGTAAAAAACGGGTTTTTTTATTGTAAATTAGCTTTTTATTGTAAATTAGTGGTAAACATGGATTTGAAAAATATCATGTATATTATTATTGTTAATTTATGTAGAATCACAACTTTAAATTTCAATGGCTCAGCATAATTTTTTTTCGTAAATTTGGATTGCAAATTAAAGAATTTGAATAAAAAATTACAGCCAGGCTTATACCTGAGAGCGAAAATTTTTTAAAGCCTAACAATGAAAAGCCGAACAGGTCTATTGTGAAGAAAGAGCCGTTCATATAATGTGTGTATTAATGTGTGTGCGCGCTTTATGCGCAGGTGAAAGGTACTCCTTACCTGTTAATATCAGGTGAGCGCCACTCCGAAATGAGGCGAGATAAAGGTGAAGGTGAGAGAGTAAGAAAGAATTAATTGGAATAATATATTGGAAACTATGTCCCAAGATCATACTTTATCGATTAGGCAGGTAACGGAGGTATTATACCTGCTCGATGTTTCCATGCGATGGAATTGAAAATCTTGCAGGGATTTAAATCTACCCTAGACGGCCCAAAATCGATTTTTTAGCTGAGTAATACAAGAAGAAGAGAATAGAGAGAACAAGTGACAGATATTTCAACATCACATTGGCCTCGTAGTTGTAAGTGTAAATGACCGTTTAATTGACCAACTTCGGTACGGTTATCAGACTCTGAAATCAGCTAAATAACTTCTACTTGAGAAATGGTTGCAATTAAATCTCGTTCATCTATGGTTAATTCATTCATAATTCAGTTGAAACAGTTCATCGGTTAAGATGCAGATTTTCAGCTAAATAAAACATCGGGTCATCAAGAGAATGGACTATAACCTCTGACGACCTCACTCAAGGACTGTGGGGTATGAGTTGTTTTCTAGGAATCAGATACTTCTGCAAAACTCTCTACTTGAAAAAGCTATTGTTTACAGCTCCAAGCATTGTTGGTTTTGCTTACTTGCTCTATCTGATACGTGCATGCTTTTATGGACAAGAGAAAATGAGTATTCAGCCATGATTTCTCGTTAGCCGAGTCCTAATACGATCAATAAGTTTAAGAAATTACAGAAAGTCTTGAGGTTCTATCAGTTTTCATCAGAGTTTTTTTTACTTTTTCACGAGAGAGAATTGACTTCGTAAGCAATGTGGGTGTCTAGCTGTGCTGTTCTGCTCTTGTTCTGTCACTTTCTTTAGCTGCAGACCACTTGGCATTTTATTAGTTTTCTTACTTTTCTTAACTTTTTCAAGCCTACGAATGTTAAGGTCGATTGGCCTGCCTATCGCCCTGTCTCATCACCAGACAACAATGAGCATGCATTACGAAAACTAATAAAATTTATTTACGTCTGTAATCTAAAAATAGTACTCTCTAACATAAAACGTAATAGAAGACTTAATAAAAAAAATTTTTAAGAACGAAACAGTCATAAGCGTATTTAATAATATTTAAATACTTATTGGTAAAATATATAAAGTATGGGGTACTAGCACATTATTGGTCTTTTTTGTAATTAACTCACTCTCGAGAAGTAAATTTTTAGTAAAATTTGCACTGATAAAATTAATTCAGACTAATAACTCAACTAATAACTATTAACTATTATTAACTATAATAACTATTAACTATTAACTATTATTAACTATTAACTATTATTAACTATTAACTATTATTAACTATTAACTATTATTAACTATTAACTATTATTAACTATAATAACTATATTAACTATTATTGACTATATTAACTATTATAACTATTATTAACTATTATTAACTATTATTAACTATTATTAACTATTATTAACTATTAATAAATATAATAACTATAATAATTATTAACTATAATAACTATTAACTCATATTATTTGTTTCCAAACAGCTCGTATGGACTTCCTCAGTCCTAACCCTCCACGGCAGCTGTTCGAACAGGGAGGTCGGCATCTCCTACCTCCCCCTCAGCCACATCGCCGCCCAGCTACTCGACGTCTACTGCAGCCTAGCAGCCGGGTCGTCCGTTTACTTCGCCCAGCCGGACGCCCTCAAGGTTAGAGTTCATGAGTTCAACCTGTTTTTTGGTCGGAGTTTATACAGTTGAAAATAAAGAGGGTTAAACTAATGAAACTGTTCTTTGGTCACTTTAGTAGCGAGTTGTACAAGCTGCCTGTTGACAATAACTTAGGCTACCTTGACGATGACAACAACAGCAACTGTTGTAAAGTTGTTGAATATTCTGCTCTATAGACAAGCTCTCTCCCCCCTCCCTCCCCCATCTCTCTCTCTCTTTATAACAATATTCATTATATTCATCAAACAGCAATGCATTCAAGAGAGAACTTCTGAAATGTTTTTGCAATGAGACTCTAACTAACCCTTCTCATTTGAAGCTAACATTTACAATTATTGTTCTGTATTTGTTTCTGTTTACATTAAATGTATTTGATTACAAGCATTTATTAGCATTTTTTACATTTATCAGCATTTTTTTACATTTATCAGCATTTTTCAGTATTTACATTTATCAAAATTTGCTTGCATTCATCAACATTTATTTACATTTATCAGCATTTGTTTACATTTATCAGCATTTGTTTACATTTATCAGCATTTACATTTATCAAAATTTGCTTGCATTTATAAACATTTATTTACATTTATCAGAATTTGTTTACATTTATCAGCAATTATTTACATTGTTTTCTTTGTATTGACCTTATTAGCACGGACAAAGCAGTTTAGAAAAAAAAATCGATGCAACGCTAATGCACATCTTATACTGTAAAATGAAAAATTATGGCTCAACTTCTGCTAGAAATATTAAAATATAGTTAATTTTATTTTTTCGCTTACATGGATTCTAACACAAACTATGTTGAGTACTAATACCTACTGCAGCTGACAAAGCTAAAGTCATAATTTTCATCAAAACTATAAAAAAAACTATTATTATTTTGGCTTATTATTTTTCTTGCACAAATACTACGAAACTGCTCAATTAAAAACAGGCCCGTTGTTTGTTAATACCGATTGTTTTCCATGTTGCTGGAAAATCGAAGGCACCGATAGGGCTAGGGAATCGAACCGCAAACCATCCAATTGCCCCTAAGTACTACTACTACTACCACTGGTGACGTCGGAAAATCAGAACCAGAAATACATTCTTTCAACGAGCAATTACATAACTTAACAATCATTAAATGATTAAATTAAATAATATAGGGATAATGAATATATTTAAAGTGGACGAATTCTTAAATAATTACCCTAGTTGGGCTGTTCCTGAAAACGTGACCGTTCTATTTTTAGAAGTTGGTTGATTTTTAGGAAGTTGATTACAATTCAGAAATTATTTTTTAATTCAAGATGAAATCGTTGGCCTGATTGATTTATTGGCGGGTGTTATAACAGAAATAACGGCAAATTTTTAATTATAAAAATCTTTCATATCAAAGTTATTTATTGCTTGGTTTTCACTTCTATATGTCTCTGTGTCTTCCTGTCTGTTTGTCTGTCTGCCTTTCTGTTTGTCTCTCAAACATTAAATTAATCATTTAGTATGTCATGCACTTATTAACATACACTGTCATCTACAAAGAACTTAGAACGTTTTGATTTTCTTGCCTTCCAGGGTACACTGAAAAACACACTCAAAGAGGTACGACCAACGGTTTTCATGGGGGTGCCCAGGGTCTGGGAGAAAATGCACGAGGCCATGCTGGCCGTGGGCAAGCAGAACAGTTTTCTCAAGAGGTCTATTGCTTCCTGGGCCAAGGGCGTCGGGCTGAAGGCCGCCTACAATGTCATGGAGGGATCAGGGAAAGGCTGCCTCTTTGGAGTCGCGAACAAACTCGTATTTCAGAAGGTCCGCCACGCACTAGGGCTGGACCGCTGTAGGCTCATGTACACCGGGGCTGCCCCCATAATGAGGGAGACTCTGGACTTTTTCTTCGGCCTCAACATTCCACTTCTCGAAGCCTATGGCATGAGCGAGTGCACAGGTTAGCTAACCTATATTTATTAGTATTTTGATAAGTGTTATATATATTTTAAATACTTGTATTTCGAATACCAAAACACAAAATACTTCATCGACGGGTATTTAAATACCAAATAAAATACGTATTTTATTTTGAAAACACGTATTTTAAATACTTTAATTGAAATAGTGCCCACCTGTGTTAGTATATACAAATATTTAATGGTTACTTTATTAAGCGATAATTGCAAGTATTGGCGTCTTGGATGAAACTAAATATTTTTCTTACAACGTGCAGGTATTCACACCATATCATTGGAGAGCCAGTACTACATCGGCAGTGTTGGAAAAATATACCCTGGACTGGAGACACGGATCGACAAAGAAAGCGGAGAGGTAAGTACTAAATCATTTGGTCAGCAAAATTATTACTAAATCATTTGATCAGCAAAATTATTACTAAATCATTTGATCAGCAAAATTATTGCTAAATCATTTGGTCAGCAAAAATTATGACTAAATCATTTTGTCAGCAAAATTATTACTAAATCATTTGGTCAGCAAAATTATTACTAAATCACTTGGTCAGCAAAATTATTACTAAATCATTTGGTCAGCAAAATTATTACTAAATCATTTGGTCAGCAAAAGTCAAATTAGTAATTACCTTAGATGCCTAGCGAGTGCGCTCTAGTAGGGCTTTCAACGAGGCAATCCATAGAAACAGTGTATTGTAAGCTGCGATTGAACATCGCACGTTTTTAGTTCTGCACTTAACTAGCTAAAGGTCTCTGTGATCATAAACTTTTTTAACTTGTTGTAAGACCTTTAATTCTGTTATCGATCTAGAAGGCCGTAGAGATTTTTAAGCAAACATTTGTGGTGTACATCGAGAGGTAATAAATAAGGTGTACTTCAGCTGTGCCTCGGGTGTACTTCAGGTGTACATCAAGTGTATCTCAAGTTTACTTCAGGTGTACCTCAGTAGATCCATAGAAACCAAAAAACAGAGAAGACGCAAAATCGTCTAACCGCCTGGTGTGATTTAAAAAAATGCCCAATCGCAATTAAGAAAGGAAATATCAGAATTTTAACATAGGCATAATTAGGTTAAAAAATTCTATCTATGTTATTCTTAAATACTTCACAGTCAACAGAACATCCAGTGCTATTAATTAATTCTAAATTGAATTGTGTGCTATTATTATAATCAATCAATCAATCAATCAACCAAAGAAGGACAATCTTAAAATTATAATTTTTTTCTATAATATTATTTTCAACAACCGTAGGTTTGCATGAGAGGTCGACACGTCTTCATGGGCTACCTGAACGAGGTGGAGAAGACGAAAGAAGCCATAGACGCTGATGGCTTCCTTCACTCCGGCGACGTCGGCGGCTTCAGCGACACTGATTACTTATTCATCACCGGTCGAATCAAAGGTGAAAAAAACTCTGATCGTTTTGATCTCGGATTTACATGAATTTAATGAATATGAAATTAGCATTGAGTTTAATTGAAACTGGAGTATAGGTACCTATTTCTACATGACAACGGAGAACACGATTTCAACTAGTTATCCAAGATAGACAAAAGATGATTAATAATGTATAAATTTAAAATTTATTATAGTAGTTCAACAACTAGAGGCAGTTGTTTATGGTGCCTGGGTGCCTGCCTCCCAGCACACCCCCTACGGACGCTAGTGACGATTTTAGCCCGACAATACCACCAGAGCCTTATACTAACTAATAAAGAAATAACTAAAATAACCAAACAACCATTTCCATCTTTTACAGAACTGATAATTACTTCTGGAGGAGAAAACATTCCACCTGTCCTCATCGAAGACAAGGTTCGTGAATGTCTTCCGTGTGTTAGCAACTGTGTTCTTATTGGCGACAAGAAGAAGTTCCTATCTCTCCTTATAACCATCAAGGTATTTTATTATCAGAACTATTATGATATTTAACTAGTAGAGAAATATATTAATACTAGCAGTGCCCGTAGCGGCTTCGCTCGCATGAAATTAGAGAATTTGAACCGTGCACATATAGTAGAGTACTGCACGGATCAATTTTTTAGGTCTCGGCTCGGCCCGTCGACAACTTGGCCCAGCCCGTTTCAAAAACCGAAATTCCTGGCCCGGCACGGCCCGTCTAATATGGGCCCGGCCCGTTTTTACAGGCCTAGAAGTTCTATATACTTGATGAAAAACTTCGGCCCGTCCCACCTTGACTTCAGGTTTAGCCCGGCACGTCTGAACACCCTAAAATCACTAAAATGTCTATATACTTGGTTAAAAATCTCGGCCCGTCCAACCTTGATTAAAGGTTTGGGCAGGGCCTTATGAAGACCCTAAAATAACGGCTTGGCCCGTCCGTCCGGTGAACTCATCAACTTTTAACCGGCACAAAACCTCAAAATACTAATTTTCACATCCGTAGCACTTACAGTTTTTGAGTAGCAGTTATTTTAAAATCAAATAACCCTTTTTCCACTTCACATTTGAGGTCCTGGAAACCAAATTTTCAAAAAATGGTGAAACACGTATATCATTATTTTTAGAGTAGAAACTAAATACTAATTTTACTTTTGTAGCTTTTACAGTTTTTGAGTAGCAGTTACTTTAAAAACCAAGTAACCCTATTTTCTACCCCCCATTTGAGGTCCGGGAAACCAAATTTGTAAAAAATGGTGAAACACGTATATCTTTATTTTTAGAAAAGAAACTAAATAATAATTTTTACATCTGTGGTATTTACTGTTTTTGAGTAGCAGTTACTATAAAAGACAATTAGCCCTATTTTCCACCCCAAATTTGAAGTCCTGGAAACCAAATTTTCAAAAAATGCTAAAACACGTATTTCATTATTTTTGGAGTAGAAACTAAATACTAATTTTTACTCCTGTAGCATTAACAGTTTTTGAGTAGAAGCTACTTTAAAAACCAAATAACCCAATTTTCCAACCCACATTTGAGGTCCGGGAAACTGAATTTTCAAAAAATGGTGAAACACGTATCTTTTTATTTTTCAAAAAGAATCTATATACCAAATTTCAGAAAAAAATTTTAGAAAAATTTTTTAGAAAAAAGTTTGTTTTCCAGTTTTTTCCCCTCAGGAGCAAAATTTTCAAAAATCCTTTCTTAGCGGATGTTTACGCTATAAAAGTAATATAAGTTCCAAATTTCACGTTCCTAGGATGAGGCGTTTGAGCTCGGCGTTGATTATGAGTCAGTCATCTGTCAGTCAGGACATGTTCTTTTATATATATAGATTATTTTTTAACTAGAGATGTTATACTATCAACCGTTTTTGTTAATTAAAAATGTAAAGACAATAAGCTAACATTAATTGTTAGTTTTTGATAGTTCGCTTGAGTATTGTTAATGTTTTTCATTTAGTCGCTAGAAAAGAGCTATTACGCCCTGGAGAATGATTAATAATCGCATACATGTGGAAATATAATAGAACTGGGATTATAAAGGATAAGGTTCAAACGCAATCTCAAGATTATAGCGATTTATAATAATTTTTTTATAAAAACAAACAAAACAGTGCGAAGTTAACTTGGAAACGCTCGAACCGACCGACAAACTTTCCGCTTCGGCCATCGAGTGGTGCAAGTCAGTCGGCAGCGATGCCAAGCTGGTCAGCGAACTGCTCAACAACAGGGACGCCAAAGTCAACAAGGCCATCCAGGACGGAATCTCTAAAGCTAACGCTCAGGCCACTTCCAGAGCTCAGAACATCCAAAAGTGGGCCATCTTACCCAAGGATTTCTCCATACCTGGAGGAGAACTAGGTAAACAAACTCTAAACAACCAGAAATTCGTATAAATTTAGTAGATTTTTTTTTATATAAACATATGCTGTGCAATCTTATCGTTTCACTTGAACTTTAACTTTGCTGGCCCTAGTGGTTTTGATTAAACGGTTCTATTCCTTTCTTATTAACAGGACCGACCATGAAACTGAAGAGGCCCTACGTAGCCACGAAGTACACCGATGTCATAGACAAGTTCTATTCAGAGGGGGGCAGCGACTGACCCAGTTGCATGTTATTAATTATATATAGGTCACCAGTTTTTGTTTGTTGTCGTATCGTGGGATGAAATTATTATATTTTCACTACAACGTTGTATGTGTGTGTGTTATCTCTCCTTGCCTTAACACATCTTAACCTTACTACAAATAGTTTCAGACAACTATGAAAACTGACCAATATGTAGGCCTTTTTCTAATTTAAAAAAAAAGGTTGTTTACATTTTACTTACCCACTGCAGTGTAACATTTAACATGTAGGTGTTAGCAGTAATGTGATAAAGTGTCAGTGTTCGATGAACAAACGTGATATCATTCCCGTCTTGTGTATGTGTATGTGTATGTGTGGTAGATGTATTGTAGATGTGCAGTGCGTGTATGTCTTATGTATGTGTTGTTGGTTATTTTTTTTGTTCCTCATCACGATGCGCTCAAATGATTGTTACGTCCAGTACTGAAACGCGTTTACCTACTTTGTTAACTTCTAATTTTTGTTTCGTGGTGATTAATTTAATTCGGTTATTACCTTTATAGTATAGTAGTAAAGTATCATGTAAAACATCGTAATATATCCGTAGGAATCATTACCACAAATGTCTGTCCTAGAGACGTTACTTTTCCACGTTAAGCTAAAGGGTTTACCATGGGTTTAAAGCAAATTATTAATATCTATTAGAGCTTCTTCAACTTCTGTCACACGCCTAAGAAGACCAGGGCTCTGGCTGTTTCTAACAGCCTGAGCCACTAAGTTGAGACTTGAGAGCGTGACGGGTTTCTATGTGGTATCAACACTGTATGGATATTATTGGATATTCGTTATCAGCTGTGACTTTCAGTGAATCTGAAAATCCTATTTCTGCTCGACTTCTCCTTATTTATATATAAGGCAGCAACATTAAATATTCATTTGCCTTAATTGATCATGCTTTTCCCTAGGCCTGCCTGCACTTACCTGTCTCAACCATTTCCAATCTCATGACATATTTGTACAGGTGTTATTTGCTGCCTAGAAATATTTGCAGGAATTGAATATTAACCAATTCTTTTGTAGATCATTCGGTTTAGTCTTAGCTGTTTTATCGAAATTAAATATATGATGTATGCTATCATACAATATACTGTAGATGATAATCTATATTTTATATCGTGTTCTGTTACAAATATATGCATACACGTTTATATCTGTCTGTGTTAAAAAGAATATATTACTAACTATAACCGTTCAAAAATTTCCGAAAAGAATTAATGAAGATTGCAGCGCCACCTAACAGCGTAGCGTGAATGTCAACCATACATTGGGAGTTATGTAATGTTGATATATGATATATATATACAAGTGTGTGGTTTACCCAAACATGTAAACAGTTGGTATGTGTTTTTATCCTCGTGTCACTTTTCCAGCGTTTCACAGGGAGAAATCTCTTATTAAATTCCTTTTCTTACTGTACAGTATAGGGCCGTGGTTGTGTTTGCTTGTTTGTTTGTTAGTTTGCTTGTTTGTTTACGTATGTGCTATTATTTCATTAGTGAGTTATTAATTCGCTAATTGTTGTGGTTACTGCTGTCAAAGTTACTTTTTTTTTATTAACATTAGTAGAATGTACAATGTACATACATTACATTACATTAAAAATGCACTTTTATTTGTGATTTTCACTTTTCATTCACGGACCCCTAATAAGCGTACGCAAAAAAAACTTATAAAAATGTACAATGCAAATTTCACGCCTTCAAGCGATGCTGTAAAACTTAAAATCGAGGTTTCAGTCATCGGCATGAAAGCCAGAAAATGGTTTAGTTTCGTCAGCACATAAACCAGGGTGCTCTTAAATCTTATTATTGCCAAAAGCCGCCGCCGGTACCATGGTACAAAGGTCACGAAATGATGCCGGTGTTATAAGGATGGAAAGAGATTTATAGGCCATACGAGACTTCCGATTGTTTGTTACTTACGATGGGTGGCCCGGGGGGACGGTAGGTGTGGCCATGGAAAGGCTAGGTGGGTGGACACGGCTGAATTTTATGGATGCATTCAATTTAATTAAAACTGGCGATGTTTTTTTGTGTGTTGATATATCGGCCTTTTTATGGGAAGGCTTGTTGGTACACTTTGGGGAGGGGGAACCAACGGCCTCTCTTGCCCTTCTTTTCTGCACGACACACTGCTTCAACAACAAACCTAAATGTACCCAATTATTTTCGGAAATAATTTTTTTCTAAAAAATTAAACATAAACAATCCGAGTTCAATATGGAATCCGAAAAGTTATTTACTGAGCCAGCAAATAAACACACCGGCTGTAACGCTCCCCCCCGAAAAGCCTTGCCACGCGCGACTGACAGCTTTATTCTCTTATCGTTAATACGGACTCGGGGATCGAACCCCCTCCCCTATTCTCGGATTCTCAATCGTAAACAACTGACCGACGCAAATCCGCTAGGCTCATAGAGCGCATGCTTGGCCTTCTCTCTCTCTCGCGCCGATAGCCGAAATTTCATTCTCCTAGCGACGACTTGCAACTCCGATCTAAGTAGCTAAACGAAGTGTTGGAAATGCCACGAAAAAAGAAAAAAAAACAATTCAGCAAGCTGTTCATAAAATTTATTCATAATATAAGACTAATAAAATTAAAATTAATAATAATAAATAATAATAATAATTATCTCCACAATCGCCACAAAATATATCAATATCATCATCATCATCATCATAGTCGCGGGCTAACATCGGTTGCGTCGTTCCGCCATTGATTGAGCACACAACGAAAGTGGAAAGTGGAAACAGTCAGCGCCAGGGATTTCCAACTTTATAAGAAGAAAAATGAAACAAGGCCATGATGCATCAGACGCAGTAGGCTGTTAGCTAGCCACCGCTTCTGAACTTGTTGTTGTAGAGGGGGAAGTGTATATATATATATATATATATATATATATATATATATATATATATATATATATATATATATATATATATATATATTCATGAAAAATATACATACATATATATATATAGGCATGTCGAACATGATTGTACATGCAAAATGTAAAGAATGGGAATTCCCAATTAAAACCTTGCAACAGATGGGGATATAAATTGAAGAAGCAAAAAAAAACTGTACTTAATTCCTAATTGTGGACCGATCCACGAATCGAGACTTATGAAAAGTTGTAGTAATGATGCCTAGGGAAGACACGATGGAAGGAAGAAATATAAAAAAAAACGCAGCTTGATGAATAAAGAAACAAAGATGTATGGATGGTTGGAAGAGTAGATTTTGGATAACAGAAGGACGTACGGATGCCTAAAGGGATGGATTTTAAAAAAAATATATAACCTAAATATTTAGCGATAAAAACATAGAAGTTGAACGGAGCGACGATAAACAACCATATTGCTTTTTGGATAACCATTTCCTAATAATAATTATTTAAAAAAATAATAATAATAAAATTTGTTGATAATAATAACAGATAAA